>VYZV01023157.1:140457-161508 GCA_013401275.1 Pandion haliaetus | reverse complement strand
ATGCTGAGTACACTCTTACTTCTCGTCTTCCCAGACCTAAATCTGATATTCCTGGCTGCACATGTCCTGCCTTCACTAGGAGGGGAATTGCCTTTTAATATTAATTATAGTCTGGCAAATGAAAGCACTTTATTGAAAAATGAGAGCTCTAGGTTTGAGACCTCTTACTCTGAGATCAAGAACCTCATCTAACTTCCTGTGTGGGCGGCTGCTTCCTCCTTGGTTTGGCTGGGTCAGATGTTGTTTTAGGAATACCTGTTGTGAGCTGTCCATTTGTCAAATTTGTCTCCTACAAAAAAACCTACAAGAGCTTCACTGGGAACTGAGGTGGAAATTCAGTTTCTTTAACTGGCTGTACTGCTGGGTGGAGACTGTTTTCAAATCCCTGCTTCCTAGACGTACTTCACACCCATGTTTGTTAGAACTACCTCACTCACACAACTGTACAGTGAGTATTTCCCCTGCCGAGAACATTGCGTGACCCTGGAGGAGTGGGAGGAATGACTCCTCTTTCACACTCGATTTGGTAATCTGCTACCGAGAGGCAGGATTCACCACTGGAAAAAAATGCCTTATAGTGACAAATCACTCAGATTCCTGGGAAACTAGTGGGAAAATCTGCCATCAAACAAGACAGTATATCATATACTCTCATGTGAGTACTCACCGTTTCATTTTGCAATATTGCATAAGCATGGCAAATAAGTAGCACTGTGTAATATATTCAGATATAAAGTCATGTTTTGAAACCCACTCAAGATACTTTCTGTATTATTACTAGGAAAACATGCTGAATCTTATATGAAAAAAATCTAGTGTTCTGTTCTTATTCTTTGCCAAAATCTTTATACATCTCCAGATTGTACAATTAAAATGTCTATTAAATATTTTTCATTCTTTGGGGAAAATAATTCAACAGAATACATTATTCATCAGTCTTCCAACAAAAAAATTAAACTAAATAGAACCTGAGACATCCTGAACCACAGAAAGATTGACTATCATGTCTAGTGAAAGGTCTGGGGAAACCAGACAGCCATTGCCTCCCATGCATGTGAATAATTCATATAAAGTTTTTCAGACATGAAAAATAGTGGGATGTGGAATCAAACCTCACTACAAGCCAGCAACCATATTTGAACCTATATCCTCCCAAGCAGAATACCAATATATTCAGGGACAGAAGCAACTTTACCAGTTTCCATTCCAACACTGAGGGGGTTATTGAGTTTTAAACACCTTTTCAAGTCATGATACATGAAGCTGCTTAGTGCCTTGGAGGGTTACAGGTTCTAAAATGATAATGCACAGAAGTGAAAAAAAAAAATACTGTTGATCTTAAATGCTTAAGTTATATTAGCTTCACTGGGTGCTGAATCAGAACCTGCTTCTTCACTGGCTTTTGAGATGGACCCACCAACTGGCAGTGAGATAAATGGGGCAGTCAAACCTTTCAAGAATATCTGTACTCAGCTGATAATTGCTTTGACAGCTAACATCTGGCCTAACATATAAGAGGACAGGTTAGTAAGCTGGATTGTGCCAAAAGAGATTATGAGTACAAATGATGCTTTGTGAGTCTTGGGAAAAGGCTGAATTCATGTTTTATTCAACTGTAGGAGGTAATTGTGTGTAGAGTGTACATTATAGCATTTCAACCAGGCAGGTTGCTGCCTTCTTGTTCCCAGAGGTACATGAGGATATCAATAATTCTGAAAACTGGCAGAAACAGGGGAAACAGCAGTAAACACATAGCCCTACTCTGCTTTTAATGCAGACTGTAAGATACTTACAAGGGTGTTGGCCAACAAAGATGAGCTTCCCTCATCAGATTTCATGCATGAAAATCAAAGCAAGCTGATAAAATCATAACACTTATATCCATCCCTGTCTCTCAATTATAATTGTAAACTAGGCCAGCAGTCCTCAGGGAAGAGCTATTCCACTGCAGGAAAAGTAAGTTCATTGGTACATTTTATTATAAAAATCTTTTCTCTTTTGCTTTTTTTTTTTAAATGAAAACTTATGAATAGATTAAATCCACCTCTGAGGATAACAGTGATGAGTGAATTAAGCCTGCTGGATGTGTAGACTTGGGATAATGAGGGCTTTTTTGTTTAGAAGGATATTCATAGTGGTTGGGGTTCTTATTAAATTTGGCTCTGTTATTGCTTGTGAGGATAACAGTGATGAGTGAATTAATCCTGTTGGATGTGTAGACTTGGGATAATGAGGGCTTTTTTGTTTAGAAGAATATTCATAGTGGTTCGGGTTCTTATTAAATTTGGCTTTGTTATTGGTTGTAGCTTATTTATATTAATTCTTTATTCCTACAGGGCAGATCGAAGGTAGACATTTCAACAGTGTTTGCTGGTTAATATATCTTGTATTTCATTCCAACTACTTTAGCAGATTTATTGTGTCAGAGAGAGAGATGCATCAGATTGTGTGAATAAAGACTTTTCTGCCAGTGGAAGAGCATGATTTCTATTTCCAGGCACCAAGATAAAAGAAATAAGCTGTGCCTTAGCAATCGAAGGTGAACAGGGGTAGTTCAGTAGGGCTGTTGGAGAGATCAAGGCCAGAGTTTTCCCTTGATTGTGCTTCTTAGTAGAAAATTGTACTAACAACCTACAACTAACAATCAGTTGGTATCCATTTAATATGACTAGCAAACTTTGACTTTCTACAACATTTATTGTTTTTATCTTTTTTTTATAACTTTGTTATTATTTATCTGTGTGTTTATTTTACAATGGTTTCATGTAAGGATAACTGGCAGCATGCAGCAATTATTCTAGCAGCTCTGTAGTTTTGTCCTCTCTCAAGAACCTGGATAAAAATCTTCCCATACACAAAAGCAGTGTGTCTGTATTGTCATTACAACCTAGTAAATCCTGGATGCAGGAGCTGCCTGCTGGGCTCAGGGTTATACGTTCGTGACTTAGCCCATAGTCCTCCGTTCCGCAGCCCATGGCAGCCAGCCCAGAGCCAGAGATAGCCCTGCCTTGGTCTGGGACTCCCAGTGCTCCCATCCCCCTAGCTGCCTCTGGTATAATGATTTAGCTTATTGTGTTTGTATGGGCAACATATAAGCTCATTGTTCTTGTATGTTTGCATAGTCCTTTCCCAAACTCATGAACTTCCTGTAACCAATTAATTAAATTTTTGTTTCACTTAATTTCTGTTCTTGTGCTCTAAGAGGTGCAACACGGAGCTTGGAGCCTCAGAGGAGTTGAAGCTAAAAACAAGTGAGTTACATTTCTTCCTTCCCAATCCTAGATTGCTCCAGCATGTGTGGAGCCACCTGATATGGCTTAGCCCGGACAGCTGCAGCTTCTGAGGACTGCTCCAAACGGACTTGACAGGGAGGGAGCAGTTTCCTTCAAGCACAGCTTCGGTGGAGCTGAACTGGTAGGATCCTGCCAGAGGCAAAACTATTAGGAGTTCTTTACCATTCATAAAAGAGCCAACCTTTCAGCTTTTCACTTTTTAGATCAGAGTCTATATAAAATTACCAAGTAGAAAGACAAGAAATACATTTCAGGTATTTATTTATTTAGTCGAGAGTATAGTAAAGATTATGATGAGGATGAAAGCAATGTCCTAAGGTCCTTCCAAACACCATGCACATTCTCACATGGAAAAGGGGCTCTGTCCAATAGTTAAATTGAGACTAAAACTTCAGCATCTAGGGTCAGACAAATATGCGCTGACCCTTTTGGTGTTTGGGGCAGCTTCTTGCTGGTTGTATAGCAAGAGGTTTGGAGTCTCTGAGGAGGTCACATGTCTTGTGCATGCAAGAGAGGTAAAAGACCAGAAATCTTTATTTTTGGTGTACCCATCATGCTCAAAATGTATAGCTGCTAAGGTAGAAACAGAGCCAGGAACATGAAATCCCTAAGGCCCATTCCCAAGTAGTCAGAGGGCAACGGCTCCTGCTGTCAGCCTGTTACCTTTTCAGTTGTTCCAGGCTGCAAGGACAGAACTGGACAACTAAATCTGGGGGTCTGAGCTGTGCAACATTTTTCAAAAATATCACCTCATCTCATCTTTGTGAAGTGAATCTTATTTTTCTGGAGATGATGAACACCTGCAGAAGCCATTGACTCCAATGAAAACTCAGACTGAGACAATATTTGGTGTCTCATGTTTGGCATCCAAAATAGTTCATATTGAATTTAAGAACCCTGAATTAGTAGGCACTTCTCCAAACATTTGGCCTAATGATCAGTGTTTCTTGGTTTTCAAAATCCTAACCCATTTCAGCAAGTATTTTACAGCCCTTGGTTGAAAGGAACTTTATACATAAGAAGTATATGGTTTTAAATAGACAAGGGAGAAAACCAGTTTCACTTAAATATGAGAAATTATCTAAAAGAGGGTAAAGATAAGGAAAAGCTCTAAGGAAGTATTTGCATATGTTTACCAGTAAGGCACAGTAATCCAAATATATATGCTAGTAAACTCAAAAAGTATGATAAAACAGAGGAATGTACACTTTTCAATGAGCTCATGACGCAAAGCTGAGGGAAATTAGTTAGCATTTTTCAGACAGGCCACAGAAAAGAAATAAATATACATCATACAGGGATTGTTAGAGCATCCCAAGGCAATAGTTCACCTCTTTGTATGAGTGTCTCTCAAAAATATGTACAGGACATGCAATAGTTGCAGGATACACTAATTACCCTGGCACAAATAAAACTGGAGAGGCATTGCTGTGAATTTATACCAGAATAAAGAAACTCTTTTCATGCTCACTGCTTCAGAACAGATGGAAGTTATTGACTCACCTAAATTGCTGCTCTACTTGCATGGTGTGTTACACAGAAGACTGTACTGCTATTTTTCTAGGAAAAGAACATGTTGCAATATGCAATAGCAGTCTAAGTGGACGGATCGGGTCATTTGCGATTCAGGTGTTAGCAGTTAACTGTTACACTCTTTATGAAAGTTTCCAATCAAATGAAAAAGAAAAAGGATAATTATTTTTCATGAGCTTTTTTTTCAGAGTGAGGGCTCTTCAAGTCAAATTGAATTTTAAAGCAGGATTTTTGCTATAAAGATTTACAGAGGGTCAGTTCAGAATAAGCCTAATTGTAATGAATTAATATAGGATCTGGCAGATGTTGTGGGCCTTGTTTGCAGCAGTGCTGTAGAACAACACAATTGTTCCAGTGAGTCATGAGCACAGAAGTGGATTTTCACATAATGGACCATAGCAAACTGCAAGAGAGTGAGATTCAGAAAATGTCTGTATTTACAGTCTAGAAATTGTGGTGGCTTGTATGTAGCTGCTGCTGGTTGTGCATAATCAGGCAAAGACCAGAGGAAACTAACTAACCTTAATGTTTCTCCTTGCTGGAACACTTGAAATGGGAAGAAAGGTAATTGGAGATGAAAGGAGCCCCTTCTCTTACCCACCTGCAATTACAGGGTTCGGAGGGAGCAGAAATTGTTTATGCAGGAGGAAAAGACCAAAGCAAGGAAAGGGATAGTTAAAATGTACCAAGAGTGACAAGCACTCACAAAGCATCACACGTACCTGGAGTCAGAAAATCAATGCTGGAGGGCCAGACTCCGACAAAAGAAGGTTTCAGGGTGCTGAGGAAACAAACTAAGGGAAATATATACCCCTCAGATCTGTGTATTTCTCTTAAACTACTCAGGGCAAACATCTATGTGTGGTTTTTGCTACAAACATGTACTGTAATCAGAAAGGCTGACAGCTTATTGGTGAGTTTCAAAGGTGGTAATTTAAGTTACAGGCAAATCTAGGGAACAGAATACGTTTCAGGGCCAAGGATGGCAGGACCATACAGTCTTATATCCAAGAAGGCAAAACCTACCTTGGGAGGTAAACTGTACTGTATTCTTCTGAGATCCAGGAGTAACTTGGACACGTAGATATGTGGGCTGAGATCCAATGCAGGAGATGGTGAGGGCACCGTCAGCAAGAACTTAACAGTAAGGATGGAGAGGAGACACCATTAGGTCTTTCTGTATCCATTTGGAGGCTTCTAGTCCTCCACCTATGGCCTTGTGAATAACTGTATTAAATGCTTCTGGGAAATCTGGTGGTAGTCCTAGCACTGCAGTTTGGCTGCTGGCCACCATCAGAGGGGAAGTCAACCATGAGTGCTGCTGCGGTCATCTTCGTGTCATGTTTGGCTCTGAACTTTGCTTATGTGTTCTACACTCTACCTCAGTTTTACAGCACTTTCTTAAGAAGAAACTTTATTCTTGGTGCCTGCCCCATGATTACTAGAAATTGCTGTACTTGTTATTCACGTTTTCAGATTCCTTGTATTATTCAGTTTTTCTTTGTGCTGATTCGTTTACCATCTCCTCCTCCCTTATTCAGTGCTGCCAAGTACCTTTGCTTATTGTTGGATGAGTAAACAGAACCAGATGCCAAACAAGGCTCATGGGGACCTGGGAAGCTCAGCTGCCTCCCTCTAACCCCAAACAAGTCACTTGACACATGCATCCCCTTTCAGAAGAGAACTGAGGTTTTGTTACATTTTGGAAACTTATAGCAAAATCTGTTCAGCTGCAGCTTTACCCCAGGCCACCTCCAAACATTACATGGCTATTTGAGTGACCAAAACAAAAGCAAAATAAATTAAGAACAAGAATCATGTCTGCCCTATTGAGAATGTCTGTTAAAAATTGGAATGCCTTTCCTTTACTGATGCTTCAGGCATGCCTGCAACAATAGAGTTGGAAGCACTTTCTGATCTAAACCCGAAGGCATAATTGTCCTGTCAAAGTCAAACAGTAGGGCACTTTCTGTTTGTTTTTACTTAAAAAAAAAAAAAAAAAAATTGTCTATATATAATTATGGTTAGCAATATGAAATAATTTTTCTTAAAAGTGTTATTCCATACTTATATGGCAAGGAGGCATTTTAGAAAACCCTGTTTAGCTGAAAGAGAAAAGCAAGCTCATTTCCTTTCCTGCTAAAGGGGACTGATGAGTGCTTATGCTGAAAACAACAATAAATCTTCAGTTCTTTCCTTCCAGTTCCTTGTGTTCTGTTTCCCCAAGGTTCTGGTTTTACAGTACAACAAGAGTGCATGGGGTTCTTAACTCTAAACACTTTTACAGTTTGAAGCTGGGGGTAATGTTTTTTTGGCCTCCTTCCCTCAATCAATTTCTTTCAAACATTGTGAAAAGGTTGCATGTCATTCCTTCCTTTAGTGAGACTGTTTATAGAGCCTGCTGTTAATTCATAGTGGCAAAGTATTTTTCTTTTGTTCTTCCACTACTCTAAGCTTGAGAGACCATTGAATGTGCTGCAGAAAAGAGTGGTTTAATCCACTCCAGTTTACAACACAGCTAAGTTATCACAGCTTGAGGAACTCCCTTGTGTTTCTGCGCCAGTCTCCTGAATGTGCTCCTACCAAATCCTTCTAGAAGTCAGGTGAAGCATTTAAACCTTTTCCATGGAGATAATTGGTTTCTGCAGTGATGTGAAATGGGAAGATGCCGTACTCAAAACAGCTGATGCTCAGTGATCTATCAGCAGTGTGAAATAGCCAGCCCTTGGTTAAGAGGTCTGAACAAAAAATATTCCCTTGGATAGACTGGGGCTCTCTGCAACCTCCTGGTTTTGTCTTTGTAAGACAAGATCAGGCACTGGCTTGGACCACACATTCTGCAAATGGTTGGTTAGTGCATGCGGGGATCGTTTGCGTGTCTTGGCGTCTGCTGAACACCTCAACCTGCCTTCATGCTCCCTCTCCTAGGAAATATATAGAATTATAATAGGATTTATAATATGTAGGAGTTATATAGGATTTTAGGAAGCTGAGGAATCATTACACCTAGCCTTGCCACGTTTGCATGCCTGCTGAGGATAAAAGCATGCAATGCCAACCATGCAGCAAGTAGAAATAGAGGGAGTTTCACTCCTGATGTGAATTTGATACCTTCATATCTTCTCCTGCAGAAAACCCAGGGGCAGGGGCAGCTATTGCCAGATGCAAGGTACATCCTATCTCATGACCGGGGCTCAGAAACCTGAACCACCAAGTCCTTCCCCTAGCAATACACACACCAAGCATCACATGGTCTCTCAAACTCCCTTTTACTTCAAGAGTGTGCTTGAAAGTGGGCAGGCTGGCACTGGGTATGTCTTGAGGGATAGCACTTCATGGCTGCTTTTGTACCACAATACTTAATCACACAGCGTGTTTTTGTTTATAGTTGCAAAGTTTACAATTGCACCATATGGAGCAGATTTTGTTTTACTTCAGTTTATCATCAGAAATCAGCTTCTCGGCATTGAGCCCAGCTGATTTCATATTCTGTTGGTGTAAGGGAAGTAATGTAGGATTCACTGTCTGTATATTCAAGCTCTTTAATCGACATAAACGATCAGAAAAACATTGTCTAGCGTGAGTGAATGTTTACTCAGCCCTGCAGAATGGCAAAGCATATCACTATAAAAACCACACTATAAAAATAATCTGAGTTGTGATTGTTCTGAGGAATCCTGCAGCAGTTACACAATATGAGATAGAGTTATCTTTATTTAACCAGCACTCAAAACATGAATGCAAGATTGACTGAAAAATATCAGATAAATTGTTATGGTAGCTGTGTAAATGCAAAATCCAGCAGAGCCAACAATGGGTTCAGGGCCTGTAAAGGGAGTTTTTCATTCTAGAGGCAAAATGAATTTGCCTTTCATCTCTGAGGGCTAAAATGATACCCATATTACCTGTAAAGGACCTCAAGACTCCAGAAGCATTAACTAGCCACAACAGCGTGTGGCAAGCCTCACTCAATATTCCAGCTTCCATCACAGCCAAGGCCAGGTATTTTGGATGAAGATGCCTGTCGTGGTACCCATATCAATGCCCAACATAGGAAGATTTTTGTTTCCTTCTCCAGGACTCCATCATACAAGAAGACAAATTTCCTTTGCTCAGTGATTGAATAGCCCATAACAAGGGAACTTTTAGCAGCTTTAAAACAGTTGTGCATGTCAAATATTTTATTCTTGATTATATCTGATAACATTTTCTAGTGTTTCAAAAGTGAATTGGGCCTTCCTGGCAGAGTTCAGGGGAAGAATTGCTTGGCAAAATGTGGTGCTATAGTACTGGTCTGAATGGCACCCTGCTGCTTGATGGATTTGCAATCTTAAATGAGGAGCTATGAATCCCCATACAGTGTTTGGAGAAAAGTAAGCTTCTGAGGCTGGGACCTGGAAAAACTAAGATGCTAACCTGGGATCACTGTGACTCACATAGCAGGAAGTCCTGAGGAGGTGGATGTGACAGAGAGGAATGAGCACTTAATGGTGGCTGATAGGAAATACACCTGCCCATTCAGAGTCCCTACTGCGAAGGAGAGCAACCAATACTGGTAAGTCACAAAAACATGAGGAGTCCTCTACCTCTTTTCTAAGAAACATTTCAGCAATGTTTTTTTTCTGTATAAGGAACTGCATTCAGCTGTTCTGTGTTGCCAGATTTAAATATCCTCTTATTTGTTTTTAAATACCTGGATGGGCTCATGCACTCTGCTTTGCACTCTGCTGTGTTGCCTGGGGTGGGACATGATGCTCACACAGTATTGCTGCATCCAGTAGCTGGACCAGTTAATTTGTCCAATTGAAGGTGCCCCACCAAGGACTATGCTGTGACCTGAAACTCAGCTTCTTTGCTCTCTTCTGGCTTGAGGCCTCCCTCTGGCATAGAAATTGCACAGGACCCATTGCTCACTGACAAATGGCAAAAAAACAAATTGCCAGTGCATATTTAAAGGACTCTGGCAAATCTAAAAGATAGCCACAAGGTAGTGTTGGTGTGACTGACTGCTACAAGGACTTCGAAAGATTGCTGTAAAAAATGAGCTGTCTTTTATAAAGCTGTTTTTAAATAGCCATCTTCTCTCCCTAGGCAGGCTAATGATAACATTTTGAAAGGTGCAAAGTTGTTACCCTAACTCCCTGATTATCTCATCATAGTGATTTATTCCTTTTTATTCTTCCTGGGTATGAGGGAAATACAAACCAGGAAAATCCCTAGGGAATTCTGATGAGCTACAGACACTGGAGTTGAAACAGTACTTTGTTCTTTAAACCTCAGAGGCCCTTCAGAGGGGCTCTTTTCTGAAGAATACCTCTTCTTAAAGCCATAGGAAGGACTGTGAGGTGCTAGAAGTTACTGTGTTCTTGCAGTCTATTACCATTCCACTGGCATGTCCTTCCTGAAAGGAGACGTCTAGTCCTTCTAGCAAGGATCAGAAGTAGATGCACAGGTAGCAAGTGTCTTACAACATATCACATACATTACAGAATTTCATTCAGTATTCTGGGATGAACACTTCCTTACCTTTTCTGCTAAACAATCTCAATTAAAAATAAACAGTTATAATAAAGAACCCAAATTCAGCTCATGTAGTCAACAGTATTTGATTGTGTCCATCTGTAAAACTAACACATAGATACCATTGAGCTGTCATGAGGAACAATCGACATTTCAACTTTATTGTAGCTGTTCTAAAGGACAAGGCCAAAGGAGGACAGCAGTGTTGAATAAAGTTTCCAAACAATATTAAAGGTTATACCACATCACTTTCCTTTAACTTCTATCTGTAACATGAATTGGCCTATGAATTTGGCTTCCCCACCTATTATGTTTTTTTCCCTCTGTGATTTTTAGAGGGGATGAATGGTTTAAGAAGTGAAGCAGAAACCATGAGAACTGTACAAGAATATCACTGTTGTAGCGATTCAGCATTTTAACAGTCAGCTGTTATTCACAGATCTGCCATTTCAAGTGAAAGCCTTCTGAGAAATCTTCATTTAACAAGAAATATAAATAGGGACCTTCTCCACCCTGTTTTCCAGGGTAAGCAGCTGTACATCAAGTTTTCCTAAACACAATGTGAACAGCTCTGAAGAAAAATTAACACAATCTGCTTTTCCTGGGACAAAGAACATTTTATTTTCTGAAAAAACAGCTGTTTCAGGAGAGAAGGTGATCCACATTTGGTATGGCAGGACCTGACAAGCTTATATTTCTATCAAACACTATAAAGCTGCTAGTGTCTCCTCAGTCCACTTTCAGTCCCCACCAGTGGTTTCTGGAAAACACCCAATGATCCAACATTCAAATTCCACATCAAGTCAGGAAAATAAATTATGTATATGAGCTTCACATCAGTTTCACTAAAATACATTTCCCCCTATGTACAAGGCTTTATTTATGAAACAATACATCTGTGGTCAAGACTTTTGGTACTGTGTACAGAATCATATTTCATACTAACTAAGCACTAATGCAATGAAAATATACAGTTATTGTAGGCTAAATGCAGTTTTATTTCCCATTAATTTCTACTCTGTCCAATCCCTTTTTGATTTTTTTAAAAACAATTTTGATTACAGTGATATGATATCACACATGCTACTTCACAGTACATCAGGTGAAATCCCATTATTAAAGATAGAATATATCCCATATTAGGGATATGAAATACAGCAATCATGTTAGCAATGGGCCCTTCTAAGATTGGGACAGCCCTTCATATCCTAAAGGACACCTTCAGAGCTCACTCTGAAATGTAAGCCAAAGACTGAACATTAAGAACAGGGTTGGTTTTATATGAAGTATTTTATAAATCAGACTTGATAGGAAAAAGTCTGTTTTGATCAACGCAAATATAATGTTACTTCTAAAGAAGAGCTCTGTTTTAAACGTAATCCTACATTATTTGACCTACAATGGAATTAATATTTTCATCACATTTTAGATATCCCTTTTTACATTTTAGAGCTTTAAGTAAGAATCAGTTTCAAAATAAAAAATCAAAAAGGTTTGTCTGGAAAATTTCATTGAATCTTTTTCTCAGAATTTGTTTTCTTTGACCATTTCCTCTTTGACAAAGTTATCTCTTGGGCTGTAACAGGAACTTACAACTTGTCTCAACCAATCCAAATGTGCACTATTTAGCCATTAAAATTTTCAAATTATTTCATTGTATCCAACCTATAGTTCTACTTGGACCAGGTAGAGTCCAGCAAGAAAACCCCAGGTAATTCCCTAAATGGCTTCAGAAGTGGCCTTAGGAGTCTACTGAGTCATGGAGTGTCAAAGGAAGGTCAGCACCCATACCTACAAACTCACTGTGTAAACCACCTTAGCTTTTCAAACAAATTAAATCTCTGTGTATTTTAGCAATTAAAACAGCATTTTTATAAAGTGTACCCTGGGTAAGTTTAAACCAATAAACAGTAATTTATCATAGACAATAAACAAATCAAACAATTAAATACCCAAACCAAACTACTAAGGCTCAGAGGCAATTTTACATATACACAGCTAGTAAATACAACAGTAATAAGGGTGTGCTTTCTATAAACTAACATGGAATGTTTCCCAAAAAATAAACTGTATAAGAGGACTGTGCAACACCAAGAGGTTGATAAAAAGCAATTTAAAATCTATACAACACTAACAGGATTTCAAAATGTCCTTGAAAACATTACAGAGGTGAAAACCAGCCTTTCTTTTCTCTACCATTGTCTTATCTAGAAAAAGTCTATGTCTCAGCTAGCTATTTTCCTCTACATAAAAAAAAAAAACCCTCCATATTTTTGCTGTTCACACAAGGAAAAGCTTATTTTGAAGTCTACAATTTCCCTGACAGTTGTGGTTTTCCACCCTCTCACAACTTCAGCCAATTTCTACATATTCCCAATTCATCACTAGAAAGGGAAGAAGCCGAATAATATTATTACACAAAACATTTTTAAGATACAAACACCCCCAAAACTTGTGCACAGCTTCTTTAAGGATGCCAAAAACAAGAGCATGGACACTTTCAGGCACATTTTATTCTCAAAAGTTAAGCAAGCTTGTGCTACTGCTCATTTGTCACAGTAATGTGGGGGCTGCTGTAGACATATACTCTCTGTTTATCATGAAAATATCCTGCAGTATAATAAAGATTCAAAAAAAACCCCAGAGCCCAGATTTTTTATCCCAAACAAATTTTAAAGTTAGAAATTTAGATTATGAGATTTCAGTATTATGTTGAACTGCACCAAATAATAAAAAAAAGCTATGGGTTCTTTTCAGGCTGCAGGACTGCTAGCTCTGTGTGTCAGCATTGCTTTGTTTGTCCAATGAAAGAGGGAGTGAAAATTGTGAGAAACAATTTTCAAGCATTACCAGCTTTGGTCTCAGCATGTAACCTTAACAAAGCGGGAGAGCAGCTAGCTATTTAGCATTCTTAAGCCATCATGGGTTGTACTAAAGTACTTGAACGCTTCTGGAGGAGGCAGAGCTGCACCTGGTTGACAGCCATATATTGGTCTATATGAAATTGATGGCACGTGGTAAATTATAGGCTTCTATAGGGCACACGTGTTAAATGTTAGCCCTGAGAGGCTTGTTAAGAGTGTTACAGCCCTAAAGAGCCCCTTAAAATAATAGGTTTTTATATTCATTGACTTTTGCAAGTACCACAGATTGCATCTTGACCTGTCCTGTCCTGGGTATATAAACATTAGAAGCAAGGAATGAAGATGAGAAAATTTGCATTTAAGCCAGCCACACTTATATACATATGTTGTTGTATCTTCTATTTTGTTTAGGATAAAATGGACTAATTATTAATTTAACACTGTCTATCATAATTATAAACAGAGATGTTCACAAAGTTAAGGGATATAGGTGCATTCAGTAACAGTGAATTCCTTTTGCCTCTGAAAATCCAGCAATATTTCATTTTATTTTATTATAATAGACATGAAATATGTAGCAAATGGAGTTGATCTGACTGCAGAATGGCAAGATCCATCTTTTCACTGTTATCTTTTTATAGAGTGAAAACTGGTGCTGATTTACAGACAAACAAAAAAAATCCAATAGCTTCTTTACAGGGCTCCACAGACTGCTCTGTGTAGATGGACTTGAACTCTAAAGTTTGGAGGCATATGAAATCTTCCCCAACATCCTAGGTGTAGCAAGATCTCTCTTAAACTCGGACAACTCCAGTACTGATTGCCTCCTTCAGGTACTTCCATTTACCAAGAGAACCTTATTCAGCTTCTGCACAGTGAGAAATGCAGCCCATTGTGCTCCAAGGGATGAATTGTTAAACATGCTCACAACACAGACATTAGATATTTAGGTGACAGAATTTTCACAAATTCAGGGAAGATGCTTCATGAAGACTATAAAAATTGAGGTATGGTGACTGGAGAAAGGATACAGGTAAAAAGAGGATGACTGATAGGGTGGACAAAGCCCATGAATTTTGGGCTGAGTTTCATCTGGGGATAGAGGTAAAACAAGACTTTTTATTCCATTTTTTTATGGCATATTCTCCAGCAAATGATATGGGAGGAGATAAAAAAGAGCATGTCTATGTGAAGTTTATGTCTGAAGGTTATCAATAATTCAGTGTAGCAGAGATATGACATGAAGTCTCTAAGAGTTAAGAAGGTGCATATTCAGTGGGAATATAGCACTGTTTTACCAGCTACCTTTCCAAACCATCTGGGTCACTTCATCATAGGCTATCCACAAAATTTCCCAAAAAAAGCTACAGCAGAAAGCATCACAGTAATTTGAAAAAATTCAAATAACAGCTAGTATCACTAATGTCCAGGCTGAATATTTGTTATGAAATGGTTGTTTAATCAACATCCTTTGTATCATGTGCAGGGAGAAAAAGGCCAAATGTACATCATGGCATAATATGCACATCAGAAGTTAAATTTTGACCCCACTACAGGCAAAGCATTGTTCAATTTCTCCAAGAGTAAGACTTTTTTTGACATCTCATTTCCCCGCTTCCTGTTCAACCTAGCTGTACCCTAGAAAAATTAACTACTGTCAGAGGAAATAAGGTATGACTCATTCTATCAACATTGTCCTACACTGATGCTTTACTTGTGGATCACTTAAGTTAGACTTGATGGATCTCATTTCCAGATCCATCCATGATCAATGGATAGAGAAAGGCAGCTCTAGAGGTAAGCTCAACCCTGTCCCAGAAACCAGTCTTAGGGTGGGTTGAATTACACTAAAAGTTTGCTCTTCTACTGACTGGGGAGGGAATTTGGTTTACTGGTTCAAACAGTTCAGCCTTTAGACAGTTTATGTTAAGTCAAACAAAGCCAATCTAAAATTAAGTCACTCAGAACTGCAGTGTAGGTCCACTTACACTGCTGTTTAATGCTGTGTATTAGTTCTGCACATTTTGCTTTCCTCGTGGAAAAAGTTATGCTTCTGTAACCTTTTTGGTTATAGAAAATGTGACTGTCTTCAGGTCACCTATCAGTGGTACCTGGATACCTAAGTGTCGTGGTTTAACCCCAGCCAGCAACTAAGCACCATGCAGCCGCTCACTCACTTCCCCCACACACACTCAGTGGGATGGGGGAGAAAATCGGGAAAAGAACTAAAACTCATGGGTTGAGATAAGAACGGTTTAATAGAACAGAAAAGAAGAAACTAATAATTATAATAATAACACTAATGAAATGACAACGGTAATAATAAAAGGATTGGAATATACGAGTGATGCACAACGCAATTGCTCACGACCCGCTGACCGACGCACCCGGAAGTCCCTGAGAGGCAATGCCATCCCCAGTTCCTAAAACGTCATATGGTATGGAATACTCCGTTGGCCACTTTGGGTCAGCTGCCCTGACTGTGTTCCCTCCCAGCTTCTTGTGCCCCTGCAGCTTTCTTGCTGGCTGGGCATCAAAGACCGAAAAACATTGACTTTAGACTAACCATTACTTGGCAACAACTGAAAACATCAGTGCGTTATCAACATTCTTCTCATACCTAGCTCAAAAACATAGCACTGTACCAGCTACCAGGAAGACAATTAACTCTATCCCAGCTGAAACCAGGACACTAAGTTAAAGGCTCAGCTATTAGTCTGGACAGTTCATGCCCTGGAAAAGTAACAGTCCAACTCTCAATCACTCTTGGATTAAAATTAAACTCCATGGGAAAAGTCATCATAGGTATGACAACAGGTATTTTATGGGATCTGCATGTTCCTCACAAACATGTCCACAGTAAAGAGACCTGCCACTTTTTTTGATACATATAAAGTAACAGATTATTCAGATATAAACAAGCCTTGCGTAAGCAGAGAAGAGGACCCAGAGATCCTTTACTGTTATCCAGAATTATGCTCCTTGCAGAGAACATTTGTCCACATAACACAGCAGTTGGCATGTTTGATATGGTCAACATTTTTTACATAGCTGGAATCAAGAGGGAAGCTATAACACTGAAGTAACTGCCCACAAGAAGTGGGTAACATCTCTTCAAGGAATTGAAATAGAACATTTTCTTCCCCTGCAAACGAGGTGTGGATTCCTCAGCTCAGCATAAGAGTTGAACAAAGTTTTTCCTTATAATAAACCATTCATTTGGATTTCAAAATATCTCATCACTTCAGCCACAGCTGGTGACCATGCCAGGAGCACTTCTCACATATCATTTGCAATGTTTTTTTTCCAATTACTCCAGGGGGAGGAGGGGAGAGAAGCGCATGGAACGGAGCTGTAGTTCCTAGTGAAGATTTTACAGTGAATCTCTTTTTTCACAATAGCGCTACTCAGAACAGCTCTGTTGGAGTGCTAGTGAGAATTACACACTGAACAACACTTTTGCCCTGTTATTAGTGGTCCTGCCACTGTTTGGAGGACACGATGGTGTGTTATAACAGTGCTTCTTGTGACACAAAACATTAATGCTAGCACTTTGTGCCTATGTGTAAGAATAGTCCAACTGTGCCATATCAAAGGTTGTCGTAGATTGCTATCTTGTCCCCTACAGTGGCCAAAACTAAAGGGACATAACAAGTTTAAAATTATCATTCTTTTGGAAGACTCTCTTAGCTCCCAGCAATTTGGGGCTTTTTGACACCCTTGGCCAAACATTTCAGCCAAACTACTAATGTTAATAGCCTCAAGGACTGCTTTTAAACTCATTTCTCCTTTTGGCTCCAAAAATATCCTATCCTCATTTCCAGATTTTATTTATACACTGAATAGAAGACAAAGAAAAAAGAATGACAGCCTTGCACATTTTTAAAAGAAGTATCAGACGCAATTTTACTCCATGTTGAAAAAGTTTACCAATCAGGCTGTTTAAATTTCTGTTCTGGTTCAGTGGCTGCTACATGACTTCTAAGAGGCTTTGACTGGCTACATAACACTTTCTGGGATTGAACTACTCAGCAGAAGAAAAATAATATTTCATATCTGTTTGAAACATTGGTCATCATCTTGCCTCTGGCTAAACAAAACACTCATCAGCCAACTTTTATTGTAATGTCTTGCCTATTACAAGCACAGCCTCAAAAACGCTGATTTGTGCAACATGCTGACAAAGGGATGGTCATGCATGCAAAGATTATTTCTGTGACAAAAAACTACCAATCAGTATCCTTATTATGCAACAAGGTATTTTACTTACTATAATTTTTTTCCTTTTCACAGCAAAGGCTGGGGGCAGGCTGGGCTATAGTGACCATGTGGTAGTGGAGTTAAGGATCCCAAAAGGAGGGAGCAAAGCAAGAAAAAAGGATCGCAATGCTAGAGAGATTTTGGCCTGTTCTGAGTCCTGCTTGGAAGAATCTCATGGGAGATGGTCCAGGAGAGTAGTTGATTTTCAAGGATCACCTACTCCAAGCTCAAGAAAGGCCCACCTGGCTGTGCAGGAAGTCAAGCAATGGTGGCAGGAGGCCTGCATGGATGAACAAGGAGTTCATGACAAAACTCAGACATAAAAAAAGGAAATATAGAAGAGGCAGAAGCAGAATCAGGTCACTCAGGAGGAATACAAAGACACTGTCTGAGCATGCAGGGATTGGAGCAGAAATGCCAAAGCCCACCTGGAGTTCAGTCTGGTGAGAGAGATGAAGGGCAATGAGAAGGGCTTCTACAGGTACATCAGCAAAAAAAAGAAAGGCTAGGGAAAATGTGGGCATGCTGCTGAACACAGCAGGGGACTTGGTGACAAAGGGCATAGAAAAGGCCGAGATGCTCAATGCCCTTTCTGTCTTGGTCTTTACTGGTAAGATGGTCCTTCAGGAATTCAGGCCCCTGACAGCAGTGGAAAAGTCCAGGGCAAAAAAGACTTACCCTTGATAAATGAGGATCAGGTTAGGGAACATTTAAACAAAATGGACACACACAAGCCTGTGGGGCCTGACAAAATGCACCTGTAAGTGCTGAGGGAGCTGGTCAATGTCATTGCAGGGCCACTCTCAATTATCTTTGAAAGGTCATGCAACTGGGGAGATTCCTGAGGACTAGAAGAAAGTAAATGTCACTCCTACCTTCAAGAAAACAAGAAGGAGGATCCAGGGAAGTACACACTGGTCAGCCTCACCTCAATCCCTGGGGAAGTGATAGAGTAATCAATCCTAGAAATAATTTCCAAATATATGAAGAAGAATGTGATTGGGAGTAGTCAGAATTGATTCAGAAAAAGGAAAACATACTTGACCAAACTGACAGCCTTCTACAATGACATGACTGTCCCAGTGGATGTTGTTTCTATTGGGTTTAGTAAGAGTTTCAACACTGTCTCCCATAACTTCTTCATAGACAAACCAAAGAAGTGCAAGTTAGCAAAGTAGACAGTGAGGTGGATTGAAAACTGGATGAATTTCCAGGCTGAGAGGATTGTGATGAGTGGCACAAAGTCCCGGTGGAGGCCTGTAGTGTTATGTAAGCAAGCAGAGGGTTACAAATTGATGAAGAATTTAGTGAAGTTAGATGTTGCACATACTAAGGAAACAAAATATGTACACAATGCCTAGGATCAGGATGACTGTCCTTGAGGTTGTTAGAAGCAATGAGTTAGAGAACTTCTAATAGGGCGTTGGCTATCCTTGAAGAAGAAACATCCAGGAAAATATGTCAACTATACCTATTCTAATTGTCATGTTTATACTTAATTTTGGATAGTTAGCTAACTGCGACCTTAAGCGAACTACCCTCATTATAATACTAAAAATCACACCTACTGGGCGGGAGAACCCAGCCCAGGCAGAGACCCTTACTCATAGAGCACGCATAGCAAGAATAAAGATTGTATAAACATGTGCAAATTACTAACCAATCGGTATTAGAGGGAAGTCTGTGGAAATCTACCAACTGATAACACTGTATATAAAAGGAAATCTGGACAATACCAAGGTGTGCTAGCTTTGTGGAGTTACCACCTAGCACCCAAACTTGCGCAACTTTGTAATAAACAATATCTCCTCTCTGTGTGTGAGATTGGCTCATTGCACACCAGGTACTGAAACCCACTTTTGGAACAGCAGTAGTGAATCCCATGGGTGGATACTGGGGCCAATATTCTTCAACATCTTTGTTAATGACCTGGATAATGGGTCAAAACTCCAAAGATCCCTTCCAACCCCAACCATTGTGTGATTCTCAAATGGTTTCACTAGAACTCTTTGTTTCAGCAAATGAATCTACCTTTGGTGACTAATTTTACGATTTTGAATAGAAATACTGTGGCCTCAGGTCATAGGTTCCTTTATATTTTTATCTGTGGTGTTTTACTGCTGCGCTGCTTTACAGCTATTATCACATATTAACAAAACCATGATAGATTTTTACCTGTTTTCTGAGCATTCATCAATGATGTCTCAGGTCCAAGTGATCAATGAACGTCTATAGACTTAAATAAAGCCAGGATTTTCCTTCAAATGTACAGGGGTTTCTATCTTGTATAAAGACATTTTACAAAACCAATAGAAATAAAACAGAATAGAAACCATGTAAAGTAATCATATACTACTAAAAGCACAAAAACAAGTCTTCACTGGAAGGAGGAATTTCTAAACATCTCTAACAACAGTGATTTTATTGGGGCATTAAACATGCAATCAAATTTAAACTCACATTCAGCAGATCTTTGTGACTTTTGCCCTCCTTTTTTCCGTGTATCCTCTGTTATGTCTGCTACCTAAAGATGACNTGTTCTACCACAAAAAAAAAAAAAAAAAAAAAAAAAAAAAAAAAAAAAAAGCCTTGATGATTTCATTTCACAGTCTGACAGTGCTACCCATTTAGAGGCCAAGTTTTGTGTACATCTCTAGTATTGAGATAAAATCAGTTAAGTCATCCTCATAACAAGACTATTCTCCTCAACTATCTCAAGGAGAAACCATTTCACAATCTATTGGAGAAGTCAAGAAATCTGAGCTTGGTTCTGTTTTCTAAACATAAGTTGCTCAGGGCAGCCTGCCTGACTTTCAGCTGCCATGGATCTCTTTTAGGTCCTGTGTCATACTTACCATCCCCTCTAGATATCTCAGATACCATAGGAAGTCTCAAATAGCACTTGGACCCCATGTTCAAACAATGCAGATGCTAAGGCGAGTTATTCTTAGCCTCCATTGATCATATCAAATAGGCATTGATGGCTTGGTACACCTTGTCCACACATACACCTACATGTAGTCCCTCAAATTCAGATGGCTTTGTTTGGAGCTGAATCCTACCTGTCTGGTTTATATGGAGAGGAAGAAGTTTCCTAACAAGTGCCTGTCGTGGTTTCAGCTCGGTCGGTAACTAAGCACCACGAAGCCGCTCACTCACTCCCCACCCCCGCCCCGGCCACGTTGGGATGAGGAGAAAATACAAAGGCAGGCTCATGGGTCGAAACAAGGACTGGGAGGGATCACTCCCCACTTATGGTCACGGGCAAAAGACAGGCTCAACTTGGGGAAGAAACAAAAGCAATTTAATTTACTACAAATCAAATAAAACACACAAGGGTATTGGGAAGGGAAACCAAACATCAGAACAACTTTCCCCCCACCCCTCCCACCTTCCCGGCTCAGCTCCATTCCCGGTGCTTTCTACCTCCTCCCCCCGGTGGCGCAGGGGAACAGGGGATGGGGGTTGAGTCAGCTCGCCACACATCGTCTCTGCCGCTCCTTCCTCCTCAGGGGGAAGATTCCTCACTCGTCCCCTGCTCCACCGTGGCGTCCCTCCCACGGGAGACAGTCCTTCACCAA
>VYZV01023157.1:126217-140221 GCA_013401275.1 Pandion haliaetus | reverse complement strand
AGAGGCGGGTCCGACATTTTGGCGCGTCCGACATTTTGGCGCGGGGAATTTTCCAGCAACTTCTTAAAGGGGCCATCTCTGCAGCCCCCCTCCCCTGCCACCAAAGAAAACCGCGCCACAAACCCATAACAGTGCCTAACATGGCACTACAATGTATGTCACTTGGCCTTTAGCTGTTGTTCCAGGAAGGGCTGGACAGGATCGTCTCTAAGTTGTGTGTTATATCAACAGCCTCAGGTCAAGACCTTGGATATCCTAAAAGCCTTAAATGGCAATTGATGCCCATGTTTAGCCAATGGAATCCACTTTTCCTTTTGATACAGCTAAATTTAGATGCACTTCTTGAACCGGAAAAAAAAAATTGCATCTCGGGAGAATCATGACAAACTTCAGACACAGATTGTTATTAGTCAATATTAGCCATAGTACAGAAATAATTCACTTATGCTGAAGGGATGGGACAGTAAATTTGTAGACAACTGTACAAAGTCACTATGAGAGAAGAAAGTAGTTGTAGTGTCTCACTTTTCACTTTTTCAAGAAATAATGGCTCTAGAGTCAAGGCCAGAGTGCAGATAGCATTATTGCTTCGTAGCATCTGGGATTCTAGAAGTCATCATGAATAAGGATGACTGTATGGCTTTCAGAAAGGGATACATAAACTCCAGTCACTTGCTAGGGATAGTCCCTTTGGACTTTAACAGTCAAGAGAAGGTTGACTTGAGACACAGCAACAGCCTTCAAAATTATAACAGGTGGTCTGCAGAAAGGGACAAGTCACTGTGTTCAAACTGTAAATACATTTATATTTACTGCATACATTTATACTTGTTACCCCTGGCTCAGTGGGGAAATTAAATTGCATATATGAGGGAAAAGTATATGCTTTCAACTACAATGGGACAATGGTATCTAAAAATGTGGAGAATTTTAGTGTAAATGGATTTTAAGAACATCAGTGTATAATCTGAAATCTCTAAAATAATGCACTTACTACATCATCATGAATTACAATCTGAAAAATAACTCAGCTCTTGAAGCACCACATACAGTAAGAAGCTACAAATTGGTCTCTCTTCATCTTTTATTCACCTACTACTGTAAAACCAAAGATGTGGTGGTTGTTTATTTTCTTCATACACACCATCCATAAGCACATCATTAGTATTCAGTTGTCACCATAGTCACTGGTTCAGAATTCATTAAGAGTCTTTGGTTTTAAGTATCAGCATCAAGTCTGTTTAATGTATAATATGGCAGCCTTCATTATTGATAATAATAAGCAACATGTTTCCCTAAGATTTGCTATCTCTTCTTCACACAAGCAAAGCCACCATGTCTGCTGGTTGTTTGTTTGGCTTTCCTTTCATGTCATCACAGGAGATCAAGATAGCCACTCAGCAGTTATTATGTGATGTTAGCACAAGCAACCTCTCTGCTCAGATTTCTGTGACTTACTTTGAACAGAATTACTTAAAAAAAATAAAACTCAGCCCTAAATAAACACAGAGAATCTGATGTCAACTGATTAGAGCGCAAAGGGGACCCAGAGCAAAGGTCCCATTGCTCTATTCTTAGTGCTTCCATTTCTTTATAATTAATAAGGGTCTGTACTCCACTCAGAAGGTGAAGTGTTCAAACCTTTGCATGTGAACAGAGGTTTTCAGCTGGAGAGTTACTTCAGGCAGCATATTAACTGAATACCCAACACAAACTATACATACTGTCATGGACTCATCTCAGATAAACTGTGGCTGAGGTTCCCAGCTGAAGTCGGCTCCTTGGCTTTCTCCAGGCTGCATCTTAAAAGAAAGGCAGCTTCAGAGGACTGTTTAAATCTCCTCTCCTATACACTGTGTTTTTCAGCATGAAAAGGATAAACCTCCCCCTCCCCAGTTAAGGAAGGACTCCATATTACCAGCTCAGCATGGAGACCTACCTTCCAGAGAGCAGAGATTTATATGAGATGATGCCTGTTCTCGGAGACCAAAGTCAACTGTGATGGGTTGAGCGGGTTTTCACTCTAAACCAGAGTATGCTCTTCTTAAACGTGCTGAGTTGTTCTGCCTTCTATTCCCAGCTAGGCTACCTATTTTCCTTTTGCAATAAATGACATTTAAAACTTACTCAGGTGAAAAAAAAAATTACAAAAAAATACAGTTATTTGTAGTTATTGTACCCATCTTCCTCTCCCAGAATAGTTCTGTGATATACAAAATTAATTTACCCGTCAGGACCATTTGATCTGCAGCTCTGCCAGTTGATACTTGCCTCTTAGAGGCACCCTGCTGTTATTTCACCTGTGTTGTGATGATAACTAATGGTCCATCTCCAGTTATAATCCATCTCTGTTGGAAGCTGTCTGTGTAATATGTAACGCTTCCTACTCTAGTGTTTGGACTTGAAAAGCTCCACTCATGAAGAGGTCTGAGCATTGCATACCATGACACTAATATGCTGTAGCCCTCCCCTCTGTGCCTGAGTGTCCCAGGTACACCACCTGCACTCTTGATCATGTGAGGTAGATTTGGCTGTGTGTCTCCTGTTACATTTCATATTTTGTTTATTGTTGAGGCACACTTTTTTAATTTCTATATACATATATAGAAATAACAGTAATAATGCAATTAAAATCATAATGTGCAAACTTCTTGGTTTCTACCCCTTTTCCTGCTGCTATGCTCACCCTTCTCCTGCTCCTCCGCATGCTAAGGTGAGTGGTTTCATGCTGGTGTTGGCAGTAGTGGGATGTTGCAGGGAGTAGTCAGCATCTGGAGTCCTTCGCCAGGAGAAATAAGATGTTCATGTAGAGGGTTTCTTCTTCCCACCTGCTTCTTTCTTCCTTTTTAACTCTTCTTTCTTTTTTTTTCTTCAATTTATTGTAATTTATATATGTTCTCTAACACACATTTCTAGCTTTCTCTTTCTTCATTAGTCTGCTGCTCCAGGTTACATCCACATTTACTACATAGAGTGACATTTACATACATTAGATAATGTTTGCTGTGTTACCCATGTAACACATTTTGTCAAGGTCCAGGTCTGCAGTGCCTCCACTTCTCAAGGTCTCTCCTGTTGTATCAGGCCTGTACTTCTTTACACTGCATCATTGTATTAGGGCCATAAACATCTCATTCTACCAAGAAAAACTTCTTGTTAATGCTACCTATATGAAACTATAGATGTACCACACAAAGATAATTAAAAATTTTAAAAAGTTAGATATAGACACCTGGCCAATTAGGCAAATTGCTGTCACAGCAGAACCAGGTCAAAGAAAGCTATAGGCAGGTCAAAAAAGTCTGGCCAGAGCAGACCTGACACACCTGTGTCCTGAGGCCTTGCAAAACTCAGTACAAAGCTCATGGCCTGTTACTAGCACTAGCAATACCACATTGCAGGGCTACACAGTTATGCTCCTGGCCCTTTAAGCCCTTTTCCCCAAGATTCTCACTTCAAATCCAATTTGTAGATGGGTCAAGCATGAGAGAGAGAGGAAATTATAGGGAAATGCTCAAACATTCTCAGAGACAGGTCTTCCAAATGACAAAGTCAAAGGGAGGAGCTGTTTTTCCTAGGAACTTTTTTTTTTTATTATTTCATTTTCATCTACTGTTTTACATTCATAAAATAAAGTTGACAATTAACTGACTTTTGATTTATTAACTGAAAAATCATCCTTGCTGAGAACTCCAAAGCTGGTTATTTATTGCAAAAACCAGAATCATGTCAACAAAAATTAGAAATGTTTTTTAGGTTTCAGTCAGTTTATTTCAGTGAAAAAAGCAATTCTCCCAGCCAGCACGCCGGATGAGCAGAATCCCAAGTCAATCCACGACACCAAGCACAACCTGCCACCTGCTTTGCTGATAGCAGAGGATTCAGCATAGTCATGTGCAGTAAAGAACTGGATGGAGTTGCAAGGCTTCTCAGAAAAGTGGCAGAAATTACACCTTACACATTACATCAGGGACAACTGCAGGACAGCCCCTCTCCAGGATTAGGATGCCTCTGACACCCAGTATCAAAATCTCTTGAAACTGAAAACAAAGGTGAAAAATGACAATACAAAAACATGTTGGAAAATCAAGCAATAACCAAAAAATAAATTGGGAGCTGGCACTGAATATTACATTGCAAACCCAGCTGTTTACTGGCAGCTGTTACAAACAATATTCTTCCCTTTCTCCTTCCCCCAGCTTTTTTTTTCTTGAGACTCAGAGAAGCAAAGACTTTTCATACTTAGCTGGCGTTGTTTATTTACTGCCCCAGAGACATCTTAAGTTGCTCACAGCCAGTTGGTGGGAAGTGAAAAGCAATATTACAGGGTAAATAATGAGGTTGACAGGACAACCATGCACTTTAGGGAACAGTTATGTTCATGGGTTGGTTTGTTTTAATCCCTAGGGAGAGCCAACTGCATGACAGCAACAGAAGGAGAAAATAAGAATGCTAAAACATGGCAGGCAACAAAGTCCCTTCTGGTACGGAGAATAAGAGCATTACAAGCAAATATTTTTCCTCCTGTATCTCCTAACTTGTTTGGCCTTGTCAACCATCTTCATGATCAACCTGGAACTCATTGCCACAGGACTTCATCAAGGCAAAAAGTTTGGCAAGGCCAAAGTAGAAGTGGACATTTATGTGGATTATGAGGTTAACCAGAATTACAGTATTAAAGAGTTTATTAACATATTGAAAAATGAGGGGTTTTGGAAAAGCTATCCATATTGCTTCAGAGTGGAAGATAATCTCCCTGGGGGACTATCTGGGATAACTTTATACAAGTAATAATGATCTATGATCCACTGTAGATATTTTTCTCATAGCACTTCGAATTTTCTGTGTCACTTATTACTGATTAAAAAGACCTCTTCAGTCTGGCTACACCTATGTGGTTAAAGAAAATGTTTTCGAAACAGAAAACTAGAATTGAGGTCACCTTACACAAAAGTTCTTCTTTATATTATTAAACTGTTGTCCTTCAAAATAGGCCAACTACACCCAGAATATCTGTTGGGAACGGTCCCTGGTTCTTACTAATTCCTGACCACAAGAACTGGGTAAGTGCTAACTGGTCCAGGCAAAACCTGATCAAGCCAAACCTGCCCTAGTGCCAGGGATACTTCTAATAGTTAATCAGCTTGGACTGTTTCCAGTGCAAGTGTTCATGCTTTGGCACTGTTTAGTTTATTAGTAGAAGAGATTAGTATAACTACTATGATAGCATTCTCTAGTAGAAGGGACCCAACATGCCAGTCAGGCAATAGCGGTGTGACACAGCACATCAGTCTCCTGCATTAAGACGATATATGCAAGCTCTGCAGCCACCCCTAAGCCTTTTCCTTTAAGACCCTTTCGAACAGTTAGGATACAGTTTGCCTCTACATGTGTAAGCTCAAAGAAAGCAAGACCCTCTTATAACAACCCCCAGTGGATGATGACTTTCTTCAACTCTTCACAGCTTAGACCTAAGTCCAGTGAGAGCTTTTATAATGACAAATACGCTCATTAATTGGTAGAATATCTCATAGCTAAAATGCATTATTTCAGAGCTAGAAGATGGATTTAATGAATCAGTATGTGACTTGACATGATCAATACATACCCTCAGCTCAGCAAAAATTATTTCCTTCCCTTCACCTTCATGTATGTTCAGTATGCTGCCTGCAGAAGTCAAGAGTTCGCCTTCATTAATTCAGTGAAAACAGCCCCTACCCAGTTTGTATCTTTTCCTTCAAAAGCAACGTACTTATCTCAGTTTTATATGCCTCATACAGTAAAATACAAATCCAACTACAGATTGTTAAATGCATAACTAAGCTATTTACCTTGTAACAGATTAATTAAAATACTTCACATCTGTAGTCAGCCATGCAGTGTGGCCACTGGCATTAACTTGCTGCTAACCACTACATTCTGAGGGGCACAAGGGATTTAAAAATATGTACACAAATACTTCATCTTTTCCATTTACTGTAGCAAGCTTTTCCCTGAAGAGAGCAATTTTCTAGGATATGTGACAGTTTCATCATGCCCTCTCTTGTTTGTGCATGTTTTCCTTTATTTTTTAAAAAAATGTCTATATAGATTTCCTAAATTGCCTTCCACCTTGAGTAAATATCTGTCAACAGAACAGTAGAGCAGTGGGCATAGTGAAATTTTTATCTTGGTTTCTGTGGAAAAATACAGATATATAAGAACTCAAAAATTATTCTAAACCAAAATATTTGGCTGAAAACTAAATGTTCTGCTTTGCTTTCTAGATATTTAAAATCACCATTTTTCTTAACTGAGGTAATTTCATAAAAGAAAACATATTTTCTTCATGAGAAGTTAAAATGTTCCATTTTGAAAACTGCAAAATATATCTTGACAATTTCTCCCCTTTCCCTTTTACTTCTTCCTGAAGCTATTTACAAATTGCCTCTGCATTTATTAATGTTTTTATCTCAAAATGGTATTTTCTGGCAAATCTCTTATTAACAAAAACAGGTTCAGGGAGAAGGGGCAGATCTTCAAAGAGGCCTCTGTTTCTTATACTGTGGACAGCCTACCAAAATAACATGTCATCTTTTGGGTCAAATGCAAAAGCACAAAATTAGGATGTGGGTCAAAGGGAGAAACATCTGACTCCAAATCTGATATTAGAATTTACTTTTGTCTACATTGCCTCAGCAGTTCAGCCCTGATGCTGCCAAGTACACTGTACAGCTCATGTAATGTGATGCTATGCTGGTCTAAGTTTACGCTCAGACAATTGATTAGTAGTTGAGTATTGTAGGTTAAAAGACAGCTTTCAGTGTGCATTAGCCAGTCAGTGAGGGATCACAGCCAACAATAATAGGCAATGTGACCTATGCTAAAGGAAAACAGGAAACTATCAACTGTAAGGATGTAAGAAAGGAAACTGTGACCTTTTCTACCGCTTCAATGAGATGGCCTGTAACTATGCTACTAAAGGGCATCTCAGAATTTGGCCTTTGGTACCTTAAACTTGTCTTTCCTAGAACCAAATTGAGCTCTTATTTGGGTGTTTTTTTCTCCTCTAGCCAGACATTATTTCTCACAAAATACAGTTGATCAAGATCTTTGAGACTACTACCCACCTTTCAATTTGAGATGAAGTGGCCCAACAGGTCTAAATATTCTTTGGCGTGAGAAGCAATTAACAGGTGCACAAATAGACCTCATGAAAGCATTAACTTCCTTTCCTCAGACAACTAGGCTCAAAAAGCACTAAATGCAAATCCTGCAATATGATGACATGGAAAGAAAGATAATATTGTCATTTTATAGGAAGGGATCTCATGATGGTGAGAACTGTCTAGTCATCCAGATAAACAGACCAATATTTTTGGATGTTTTTCACTCATGAGTGAAACCTCAGACACTCATGTGGCAGGCAGGATGGTCTCAAGGTACAAGAAATCTTGGAGCAGTCAAAGTATTCTGATCATTAATAAGAAGGGTTTAAAGTCTTGTCAGCCACCATCATTATTTAACAAGAAGACTTGGCATGGAGCAGAATCACTGTATGTTACACACTCTATGTGCAAAAGACTAGCTGGATACATAAAAGCACTACACGTTCAATGAACAAGGATTCTCTTATGTAAGACCGTTACTATCTATACCATCCCAATGTAGCTTTAATGGATGAAGAACATATTAGCACGTTAATACTATCTCTAGTCTGTGTGTAAACTAATTTCAGGCATATCTTTTTAACAGGAAAATATTACCAATCAGTGTTCTTTAAAATAGGTATATTTGGCACACTTTCGCTCCTGCTCTGAGACAATGTCCCTCTCAGAGGAACAGGGACATTTTCTGATATTCTAGCAAAGTATAGCATTGACATCTCTGTTTATTATACATTGTGCCTACCTACCTTAAACACCTGTCTTGGTCAAGATGCTTCACTTCCTGGAAGTACTCATCTCCTCCAGTGAGTATGGTGAGATACTGGATGAATAGCTTGGACTGAACATCTAACTTAAACATCTACATATAGATGAGTAGACCCATCTGTTCTACCATACAACAAATGCTGTATGTACTTACCATTTGTGTCTTTGTTTCCTCCTACATAGTAGAAATGCTAATAAATACTTCCTTAATTTGCTTGAGTGTTTATATATTGTTATAAAGAGATGTAGAAGACATTTCAAGCAAGGACTAACAACCCCGGAAAATAATTGTCACAGTTCGTACTCATCAGTGTTGTGCCCATTGTGAAAAAAAAAGCTTGCCCCGGCAAATTTCATTCATCACTCAAGAAAACCAGAATATACAGCTATATCTAGGGTCCTCCCTTAGCAGATGTGTGACCTCTAAGTTTTCAGCCACAGTAATAATGAGTGGTGAATAATGAGTTCTTCAGGGGGGACAGAGGTAGTCTATATCTCAGATCCAGAAGATCATAAAGCATTAAGCAGCGTCTTTTGTAAGGAAACCAGTATGTGGCTAATTATCCCATCAACAGAGGGTATATTTGGACATTAGTACTAGCTAGAGGGACATATGAACGAGGAGGAAGAAAGCCACCATGAATTGGCATCCAGAGCAGGCTATGTAAATAAAAATGGCTCTTCAACTCACTGAGTGGCCAGTTCATACTCTGTAATGGACATAGTACTAACACATACCATCAGCAAAACTAAGAAGACTTAAAATCAGCTTGGCTTTACTTCAAGTGCTCAGACTGCTGATGAAAATGGAGGATCCTTGTGGAATTGCTAAAACAACTGTTGACTGTGAGGTTGCTTTAATAAACACAATTCCTTGTACAGTTTACAATAAGCTAACTGCAGAGGCCACATGGGTCTCAATTCCTAAAGAAATAACAGAGAGTCCTTTGTAAATACACATGCAATGCAATCTCAATAAAATCGCACCCATTGTGCTAGATTATTTTGTTGCCCTGGATCTAGGCAACTGCATGGTTCATAACACAATGGAAAAGTCACTTTTAACTGGGACTCTTCACAGTCTGAACATACTGCCTTTTCTAGGAATATGCTGGCAGTTACTACATTGTCTTCTCTGTTCACTTCCTGCACTTCTCTTAAGCTCTGTTTACTTTGGATATATATGGGCTGTTAGTAGCAATTCAAGGTCACTGCCAAATCCCTGAGAACTATTGACTGCATAGAGACAGTAAAATGCTCTGGCTACCTGCTAGAAATTTCTCATTCTCTCTCACTTCTGTCAAATCTGTAAAATACTTACACCTCTTTAAATCCCTCCTATTTCCAATAAGACACTCAGAAAGTTTTACTGATATTCTAGAGATGTATGCTTCCAGATTGGACCGTTCTTGTAGTATTTTAAGGCCAATCTTATCAAGGTCTGAAAGCATCTACTTCATATTTCATTGCTGGCCTAGTGGGCACAGAAAGTACACATATGTCCACAGTGTCCACAACATTGGTGTAACGGCAATGCACGTGGAGCACACCTTCTGCCATGCACCCACTCATGTCTGTGATATTACTGCAGCACCCAGAGCTAATGATTAGATCTGTAGATAGTGGCAGATGTCTCTGACTGGTTAGTCTTTGTCCTTATTTTGAAGATTTTCCCTGCTGTTACAGGTTTGTGCGGCATGGGTTTTTTGGTAGCAGGGGAGGGAACTGCAGGGGTGGCTCCTGTGAGAAGCTGCTGGAAGCTCCCCCGGTTCGGGAGGATGGGCCGAGCCCATCAGCGACAGTAGTAGCACCTCTGGGATAACGTATTTAAGAAGGGGAACCTGCAGTGGGGGAGGAGATCTGAATGTGAGAGGAACACCTCTGCAGATACCAAGCTCAGTGAAGAAGGAGGGGGAGGAGGGGCCCCTGAGGAGGCTGATGGCCCTGTAGCCCGTGGTGAGACGGCAAGCTCTGTGTAAGCACTGCTCAGTAATAAGGAAAACATCTCTGTATTATCAACACTGTTCTCAGCACAAATCCAAAACATTGTCCCATACTAGCTACTGTGAAGAAAATTAACTCTATCCCAGCCAAAACCAGCACATTATGGCTGGAGAAGATATTATGGAATGAGTAGGAGAGAATGGTAAAGTTCATCTAGCATTACAATGAGGATTTGTGTTGCTGCTTCTGCCTAAAGTATGAAATAAAAAAAAAAAATACACCTAAATCTGTCATACTCTGTGGCTGAAAATACTGCGGCACTTTGCATCCCTGAATGCAGCTCTGAAGTGGAGGATGATTGTCCACCTCTCCTCCAAGCCACCACACTCTTTCACAAAAATAACAGATGCTTTCCTCAGGGCTAGGAAAAAAACCATAAGGGTTGGAAGTTTCTGATAAAGTAAAAGCACATGTACATCCTAGGATATGTTTCAAAGCACATTTTTATAATTCGCTCTGAGGAAAATAATCAACTCCATGTTTCTACACTGAGATAGATACCCTCCTTCAGCAAATCATTGAAAGGTAAAACCAACATGGATCTGAAAGTCCATGTATGATCTCCGGAGCACCACTGAGCAGCAGTACTCTAGACTGCTCTTAAATATCTCCAGGAAAGAAATACCTACAGAGTTCTTGAGTAACATATTCCTATGCAGTACTGTCTTTATGGTTATCTCTTTTCAGTACCATGTTTCCAGAAATATTCTCTGCTGCAAATCACAGCCACTGACTTCTCCCTATCTTCCCCTTAGAGCCATGGAAAGCAAATAATCACAGTCCATTTCACAAAAGTCTTACACATGTTGCAAAATTGTTATGCATCCTCCTGCAGTCCCCCCTATTCCAAACCAGACTAGCTCATATCTGTCCATTTTTCTTCTCACAAGCTTCATTTCTTAAAGCTCTGCTTTATTCTTGCTTCTTCTGCTACACTCAAACCTTTCACGTCCAGTGTTGGAAGAGTTCTCCAGACCAGGCTCACTGTCACCAAGAAGAGCAGAATCATCACTTTCTGTGTTTTGGTAGAAAAAGCAACACCGTGCAGAGACATACTAATGGTTGGACTATCTGCAGCCATGCCGAGGAGGAGGAAGGAAAACCCTTAGGGGTATTCTGAAGAGAGTAAGGTGGATTTGTGCAGACACGAGTTCACTCTGCCTGTACTTTAAGCTGTCCAGGTGGGAGCCATGGCCAGCTAAGAGCCGTTCTCCATGGAAAAACTTATGACATCAAATCTGGAGTACTGTGTCCAGTTTTGGTGTCCCCTGCACAAGACAGATATTGACACACTAGAGGAAGGCCATTGCAGGGCCACCGGTGGAGCACAGGATGTATGAGAAGGGGCTGAGAGAACTAGGTTTATTCAGTCTTAAGAAGACAAGGCTAGTCTTCTCCTTTGCAAACATGCCTTCACCCAGGTGCAGTTGTTCCTAGCCATTTTTGTCATTTCCCAGCCTAAGCCACAACCTCTCTTTCAGAAGGTAACAGACCAGCAACCCACTTCCACTGGCTTAATATAATGTCTTAGCACTATCAGCATAGTGAATGCAGGACTCAGAGCACTGAAGGATACTTACAGAGTCCTTGTGAATGAGGCAAAGACAGGCTTTATTTTGAAAATATCAAAACTAAATGGTTTGGGACTTTTTTGATTATATTTATGTCAGAGGAAATCATAGTAAACCAGTCTTTTTCATGGAAAAAATTACTCAGTCATAAAACATTATAAAGGTCTTCTGAAGAGCGTGAAAGAAACATTTCTATCCCAACCTGCACTCTAGTCTCTGGGCATGCAGGAAGAGAGCAGGCTGAGACACAGCACATGTGAGATGGTTTGGCTCATTCACTGCTCCTTACACTGTAATCACCTGTAATTAATTCAAATGGTTAAGTAATTCCAGTTAGAGTAGCAGCTGCAGTACATCCCTAGAAAATACTGCAATGGTAAACTCAGGTTCTTTTTTATTAAGTGCAGTGAGCACAAGCAGATTGCTCAAGTCATTAGTTTGGTTACTCTGAAGTTCCCTGCTATATTAGCACGTAGTGGTTCATTTGTTTAAATATGACACCATGCACATCCACTAGATCTCCCAGATAAACGTTGTAAGCTCATACACTTGAGCTGAGAAGGCCCAGTTTCCATAATAATTACCCAGAATTAGCCCTGTGCTAGCAAACTATGCTCTGTTCATCAATAAAAATAATATATATCCGTAATATAGTTTTACTGATCTACATTCCAGACAGACTGAATGGGAACATGCCATCAATATATCTAAAGTAGACTATTCATTAAGTAGAAAACCATTCAAATGTTATAAAAGATGACATTGATCTTGGTCAAAAGTAGACTAAAAGCCTTCTTCAACAGTCCTTTACTTTTCGAAGAGAATAGTTAATTCCAGATATTTTAATCCTGATTTAGAATATGCACTGCCATAAACACCTAAATAGACACACAAGTGCTCAGAAATTGATCAAGTCACATAAAACAAAATGTAACAAGTGCCTGAATACAAGGATAGTTAGACACAGAATCTGTATTTTATATCTGTATAGTTATATACAATGAAATGGATAGAAGAAACACTTCTGAATACTATTACAGGCAAATACAAGCACTTTTCTAAAGGCAAATTCACCTCTATATATAAGTGCACGTTGTCTGCTGAATCTTCCCTTCTGCAGGCTCCTTTATGTACCTGCCTTCATGCTACTTTTCTGCCTCCCCCCTCCTGCAAAAATAAAAGCAAAGAAATCATGGGAGTCAAAAACAGTGGATGTCTTGAGTTCAGCAATACTCTGTCCTTCTCCTCTCCTGTCCTCAGCCTGTCCAGGCAGGTGCGTTGTTCAGCTTCTTTATTATGGTCCTTTTTTTGTGTCCATGGTTCCACAAAATCCCAAAATGCTGACTCTGGTCCTTTAGGATCCCTCTGAGGGAGGTTCTTCAAAGACAGCTATGTAAAAAAGGTTCTTTTTTCCTGCTGTTTCACTGATGAGAGACAGCAAACATGAGAATATTGACTAAAAATTAAAGTTGGTACTTTAATGTCCCTGGCAGATTTATTCTCTCTCAGGGAGATGAAAGCTAAATATCTTTTCAAACCCTTGCAAGGCCTTTTTAGCCATGGCTATGCCTTCCAAATTGGTTTAGGTTGCTTATAAATCACTAAAGAATGATCAGAGAGACAAGGTTCATCATTTAGATTTTTATTGCTCATTCTTAGGGAAGGCAACATGATCTGTCTCCTCCAGCACTTCCTCCCACCCCAGATTTAGCAGGCAAGGAGGGCTTCCTGCTCAGCACAGAAATGTCTCTGTTTCAGAAAAATGAGCAGTATTAATATCCACTGGTCATATGGTCTCTCTGAGACACAATCAGATGTCATGCTCATCAGAGCTGATGTCTCAGCCAAGGTTGGGTCTTGTAGAGTTGGCCAGCAATTGCAATCTTTGCAGCATGCCACCTGATTACTTCAAAGCATGAATCCTGTGTAATTCCACATGTAAGGTAGAGTGGAATCTGCAGTTCTCGATCTCCTCCCTTGCATCGCCTCTCAAGGCTGTGTTCGCCCTTCCCTTACCTACCTACCAGTTTAATGACAATGCTGTATCATCAAGGTCTTCAGCTAATTCAGATTACATTTACAGCTACCCTCCTATATCACTGCTCCTTCAGCATAGAAAAGAGCTCACTCCCAGTGTGAAAAAGTGGAAAGAAAAACATACGCCTATGAAAGTGATTGTTATTTTGACTAAAACTAGGCAAAGTATTAAACAAAGACTCCAAGTGAATGACATTTAGTGAAGGACATGTTTCTGTTCTTCTCAGGGGGAGAATATTGTTCTCATGACAGATGATTAGAAGCAAAGTTCTTTATAGATGCTCTGGGAGGGACAGAGTGTTTTCACACATGCTTTTCTACTCTGCATCCAGGATGTACTAAGTAGTTTTTATATTATTTACAGACTTACAGGTTCTGTTTCTTTTTAGAAGAATGATTTAATTAACTCAGTTTGCAAGAGCTAGACCAGTCATTTTGGACAAAATAGGAGAAAAAAATAAATTTATTAATTTATTAAA
>VYZV01023157.1:101971-126142 GCA_013401275.1 Pandion haliaetus | reverse complement strand
CCTGAAGAAGAAAGGCCATTGTTCTGAATAAAGGAACAAAGACGACACATATTGTGTGTTTTCATTTATGAAAATACTGCTGCCTATGTCAGGGCTCACCCACTATTAGGCGATTTCAGATGAATCAGATATTACACTGGAAAAGCTTCATCATGCATTCAAAATTCACTTGGCTGCAAGTGGAACCGCTTGAAGACCACAGTGTCATTTCCAGGGAGGAAGCTTGAACTTCTCTGTTTTAACATAACACTGCCAGCAGCTTCCACCCCAGTGACTAAAACAAATAGTGAGAGTTACTGAAATAGTTCTGAAGAAATCAAAAAAGCTGCAACAGTTTATCAGTACAATCTTCCTCTATTTAACATAAATCTGTGGATGGTTTACTTGTGACATGCTCCAGAGGGTGCATGAGTCATAAAGGAAGTGCATTTGGTTGACATTTTCCATCTGCTGGCAGTGGGTTGCAGCCCCAAAATGCAAAAACCAAAGCACAAATTAAAGATAAATACATGGGGATTCCTACTCCTAGGATAAAATTGGACTCAGAGCATAATTCCTCATGAGCTGAATTAAACAATTGTTTGTTATGGTCTTTGAAGGGGTAGGGGGATAATATTTGATTTTGAGTGAGGCCAGACATCTACACCCCTCCCTACCTTCAGTGGGGATGTGGACTCTCAGCACCTGCTTGGATGAGACCCTTCAGCCTTTATACAAAGGGAGTGAAGAATATGATGAACAGTAACATCCCTAATCTTTGCAGGGAAAAATACCTCATGGTCACAGCTGGTTAAGATACAGAATGACCAAATGATTAATCAGCAGAAATGTGGGCTGTGTTGTTACTGCATCAAAGCATGCAAGGTCAAACAAGCTCTCAGCTGGAATACAGATGCCAAAAGCAAGCTGACAGCCAAAAGCCATGTGTTTTTGGAACCTGTCCCTGGAGAATGGGAAGGAGGAGAGATTTTCCCATGCTGATTTGTCTCTACTACTTTCATTCCCTCTCTGGAGTTGATCCACTAGTGATGAAGTCCAAATTTGTAATTGGGACCTAGTGTAGAAATCTATGATTTTTCTGGCTCACGAAGGACAACACAAGGAAAAAGAAAATGAAAAAAAAAAAGGAAGAAGAAAAAAAAAGAAGAAAAAAACCCTCTCCACCTTTTCTATTATGCAGAAGAAAACAAGAGGAGATTAAATAAGTATTTTTCAAAGTGGCCAGTGGTTTTTCGGAAGGTTTGGGATTTCAGGGAGCCCAGCTTTTAGCATCTGAAAGAATTCAGATTCTTCAATAGGCTGAAAATCAGGGCTGATCATTTTTTTTCCGTAAAAGTAGCCTAAAATTATTCATCACTTAGAAATCTCAGTCACATTAACTACCCCAGCATCACACAAGCAGTCTGAATTAGAAGTAAGAGTGTTGTGTGCCTCAGGATCATGAAGTTCTCTTCCCTGTCTTTTGCCCATGAGGGTAGATTTTCAAAGAAGACTAACGAGGAGCATAAAAGTAAACAAAGGAAAAATGTTTCTTTTGAACTGAACCCAACGACACTGACTGATGTGTGGGACAACAACCTGGGGAAGCCTTCAAACACTCCACCTCCAACACACAGTTTGCAACCACAGGTAACAACGGAAGGCCCCTCCTACAAGAGGGGCCAGCACAGCCCTTTTGAGAAACAAGAAATCACAGAATAGATTAGGTTCAAAGGAAACTCTGGAGGTCATATGGTACCACCCTCTGCCCAAATCAGGGATTGTCTTTGAGCACATTATTCAGAGCCATGTCTAGTTCTGTCTGAGTATCTGCAAGGATGGGGAACCCACAGCCTCTCTGGACCCCTGTTCCAGTGTTTGATTGGCCTTGTTGTGAAGAACAAAGATGTTTTCCTTATATGCAGTCAGAACATCCTTCATTGCAACTTGTGTCCATTACTTCACATCCTTTCACTGTCTACCTCTGAGAAGAGTCTAGCTTCATCTTCTCTATACCCTCCCATTAGGTAGCTGCAGACAGCAGTAAGATCCCCCTGAGCTGTCTCTCCTCCAGGCTAAGCTAGCCCAGCTCTCAGCCTCTCCTCATACATCATGTGCACTGGCTCCATGACCTTCTTGGTGGCCCTCCATAGGAGACGATCCAGTCTGTCGATGTCGTTCTTGTAATGGAGAGTCCAAAACTGGGTGAGGTACTACAGTTGTGCTCTCACAAGTGACAAACAAGGGAACATCATCCTGACCTGCTGGCTGCATTCTTTCTTGTACAGTCTAGTACATGGTTGCTTTTCTCTGCAGCAGGGGCACACTGCTGCCTCAGGTTCAAGCTGTTGATCACCAGGACCCCCAGGTCCTTTCCTGAAAACCTCCTCCCCCAGACTGCATTATTGCATGGTCTTATTATGTACCATGTGCAGGACTTCACCCATGTCTCTGATAAACTTCATGAGGTTTCCGACAAGAGTAGTTCTGTCCTCCAGCATGTCAGCTGCCTCCCCCAGTTTGGTGTCATCTGAAACTTAGTGAGGGTTTTTGAGAGGATCCAGTGACTAAGCCACTAGGATTTGCAATTTCTTAAGATTTCAACCACATCGTCCTATTGAATGTATTGCAATTTGCTTTATTTGTTATTTCAATTATTGGATCTTGTGATGCTTACATTGCACAGTCTAGGCTTTTATTTCAATGTTTTGAAGAGATTCTAGCAATTCTTAGGTAGTCTTTGCTTCATCTGAATATATGTAACTTTATCCTCCAGTTATACACAAGGCCAGATTGCATTAATAGAACGGTGCCATACTTGGATTGATAGTTGCAGCAATGTTTTGGTTCTAGAACATGAAACATAGGTTTGTAGGTCATTACAAATTATCCACGCACTCAGTGATATCTCTTAGGTGCTTAAGGAACTTCCATTTAAACCACACTATTTTTATGCCATTATGCTACTTCTGCAAGTTATTTTTGTATGAGATTCAGTGCAGTTTCTCCTGGAGAATGAATGAAACACACTGATATGGCAGAATTTTTTTATTACCTTTGGGACATAACACATTGTCCATAAAGGCAAAAAAATCCCTTTTCTTTGGAACAAGTCTTTGCTGCCATACAGAGCTGTCTTCAGGCATGGAAAAGCCAGATTGATAACTATCAACCAAACTGTACTTCATTATCTTCCCTAGCTTTGTTCATTTGACACAGCAGTTGCCAAGATGAATGTATGTTTCGAATATGTGAAATCTTATATGTCTTTCAGAGAAAGAGAAAAGATAAGACAGAAAAAAATCCTCTTGGGAATGTGCAGCTGATCTGCTGACTTCAGAGCTCATCTGGTATGATAACTGATTACAGCTCTAACTGAAGGACTAAGAAACACATTTACAGATTTATAGACACTGTAACAGGCCTTCAAAGAATAGCTCCTTGATAATTGGCTGAAAGACCTTTCCTTGATCTACTGAAATGCCTTAAGAGCTGATCTAACCAAAAGCAGTAAATTATTATGGTTCTTTTCAGAGCAGACACTGCCAGTTTGAGTTTTCACATGCTAAAAGCAGTTTTTATTTTGTAGTAACTGCTGTTGGAAACGAGATAGCCTGTTGATGCTCAAAAAATTGTTTGGTTGGGGTTTTTTTTTGTGAAGGGCCATGTATCCTCAGGGGACTCTTAAGGCAACAGCCAGCATAAAATCTCGAATTCACTTATGTATTATAGATATACTCTTCAATACATTGGATAGGTAACATATCCATATATCTATTCCTACACAGAGAAAAGTTACCAGCTTTTGCCATAATATTTAGTCCCAATGATGAACCTCAAGGCTGCACTCGATTTACACACCAGTGAATTCCCAAAATATTCTACTAAAGCCAGCAAGACTCTGAAGATGCCCTGTTTTAATCTCTATTTTACTGCCCATGGACTAAGATGCCTAGGGACATATCTTAAATGAGGACAGACCTAGCTAGTTCATGTGGTGGTGCTAGGGTTAGCATTTTGTTATTTACCCCTCTATATCCCAAGTATGTGTAACACATCTTTTGGTCCTGTTCTGCACATTATAAGGTATTCATCTGTTTGGGCAAAGGCAAAAAGGAACTATGGATGTAAATATTTCTCCTCTGCAATGGGAACACCCATCCTCACTGCTGTTTCAAGAACTGATGTCTCACACGCATACAACCCTACCAGCATACAACTTGCTTAAATCTAATCTTTCTGTTTCCTCACACCTCTGTGGTTCCAGGCACCACTCAGCTTGCCAGTATTTGTCAACCATTTAATATTTCTGCTTTACTGCTTTAGAGGTCACAACTACATTTAAGCTCCAGGTGAGGAAAGTGCTAACACACTGACTTTAATCCACAGGAAATGTGACAAAGAGAAGGATGATCATCAGATCAAAGACAGGTCTTCAACCTGAATACCTACACACGTATATATCTTTATCTTCTAAGCACCTGCAACAGAGTGAAGACACTGTAGCATGCATTTATGACAAAATATGAGTTCTGAAATCATACACAGTTTTGCCATTCTAGCAATGGGACCAAATTTTCAGCTTTAATTTAGATTAGCGTAAAGCCATTTCTTCTTACTGAATTGCTGATGGAGGAGGGAGTAGTTCCTGTGATAGAACACTTGGGCTAATAATTCCCTTGGTCTTTCCAACTAAATTTTATAGAATAGTTAACAGAAAATGGTAGGGCAGACACTTGAAGCATAAAGGCTAGGCAAATGTGTGAAAATATAGCCCATAACCTCTGACACCAGGAACTTGAAAAAATGACACCGAAAGATAAAGTGTATTCACTGTTGTAATGGAATTGTTACTGAAATAAATAGAATTGTACAGCCGCAAGGCTTTCAAAGAGGTAAAGTGTTTATAGTGTAGATATTTTAACAGTAATATTCATTATCTCTAAATAGTATAACATCAAAATAGCTTTAAAGATCTGTGTAAGTATGTTTTAGGATTTCATTGAGATTAATTTATTATAATCCCATAAGAGTATTTCTGGCCAAGAAAAGAACTAAGGGTGATGTTTTTTAATGAAACACAAATTACTGAGTTTTAGAAGAGAATAAGCAAACAACACTGTCTGATCTTACAGATGAGGCTGTGGGGATGTTGAAGGGGAATCTTCTCCAAATCTATTAACATGCGAGTGGTGAATGCATAGACTAGAAAAAGCAAGCAAACAAAATGAAATCTGAGGACTTGTAAAGCAAGCCACCCCACTGTGGAGAATCCTCCCCACAAGGCCATTACTTGGACCTCTGCTGGTTTTAATCTATATAAATGACTGAGACAGATGGAAAGCAGTATGCAAGCTGCATTCACTGATTACATCAAGTGAGTGAGCAGAAAAAGGAACTGGGTTTCCTCTAAAATCAGGCTGCTATGCAGTAAATAAAACTCGGCATTGACAAACATAAATGAGCACATGCCATATGCAGCAGTAAACAACCCAGATGATGAGATGAAGCAAAGCAAGAAAAAGCCAAAGACCCTGGAGGGGACCTCAGGAAGACACAGGATTTGTCTCGAAAACACCTTTCACAATGAATGCAAAGAACTTCTTTTCCTTTGAAACTTTGTGTATCCCACTAGTAAGGAACCCATCTGGAAAGCTGGAGTGCTATATTTCTCCCTGTGTCCCCCCTTGTATTTATTATCATCAGTGCACCATTAAAAACATATAAAAACAGACAGGTGCTGTCTTGCATCATTTAAGATATTCAGGATATCAATTGTCCCTGCATTGCCAAGTCCCATAGCTGTTTCACAGAAACTAACAACAGATCTCAGCTGAAATAAACAAGAAAAGAAAAAAGATTGTAATTTTATATAGACCACTTGAGGTACCAGCCTAAATCATGACAAAAGTGAAGTAGCATTTTTACAAATCTCCCAATGAAAAGCTAGATGCACCTTCCTAAATGAGAGAATATAAAACAATTCTGAGATTATTTGGAAGATTCTGTATTATTTCCTAAGGACAACCAGGTGTTTAATGCACATGCTTTGAAATAAAACTGCTTGACTACTATTATAACCTGTCTCATTGACGATGCAAAAGAAGAAAGACTACTCACTTCTTGTGAACATGGTCTTTGTCTCTGAAGCTTGCCCGTGAGGATTCATAATAACTGGAGGCAGAGACGGACTAGCTTAAGAGCCCATAAGAGCTCTCCTCACTGGACAAGGTGTGAGTTAGGCAGGAGAATTGGTCACCCCTCCTTTGGTTTCACGGACACGCCCCTTGAATGACCTTGGGAAGGCTGAACTCAAAAAACATGTCTGGGAGGTTAGGTAGACTTAAAGGCTAGAGTGAAGAGTCAAGATTTCTGCAAGTGTGACTGCGACCTCATGCAGATAACCTGGATTCATGACCCTGTGGGTAGTCTCATGGACTAGAGGGACACAATGTACATAAATCCTCCTGCACTCTTTTACCTTCCATTACTTCTCTTTTGTAGCAAGATTAAGTGATAAAGGTATCTTCTCTTTTCCTCTCAAATCTGTAGCTTTGCTTTTATGCCTACTGAGCTAAACCTGAAATTAAGCCTGTGTTTAGACACTACAAAATCCTGCTCAAGCCAGTGTAAACTGTTGCCACACTCTGCTGTGTGTTCCCATTTAACCACCATCCACTTCCAGATGCCAGCATGAGAGTTTGTGTCATCACTTGTTAACTCAGATCTTCTGTAAAACCTTCCTCCCACCCCCTCCTCCTGCCCCCAAACCCCTCCCAAATCAGATTCGCTGCATGACCATTCAAACACTTACAGTAGCATAGGGCAGAGGATGGCCAGGGCTGGAGCACAGACTGCTGGGAGAGGGCAGGCAACAGTGTCAGTCACTTAACTAGCATTGCTGAAGAAATGTCATTTAGTTAACATGTCAAAAGTCTCCTTGGGGAACAGCCAGGCCACCCTCTTAGACTGCTTATCACAAGAAACCTGAATGGGCTGAAAGTGATCATAGCCAACGATAAAGCTCTTTTACTGAGAAGGGCATTTGAGTCACTTGCACTGCTTGCAAAGCCATTTTATACTTTTAGGACCTCAGGAACTGTTGTTGCAGATGCTCATTGTTGCTGGCTGAAAAATTACATGGGAAGGAGACTGTGGTTTGCCAGTGCTTTTGCGCTCTCTGGCACTAGGAGTAAGAGGAGAATGAATCCCCAGGGCAGATTATGAGAGAAGGAGCCTTTGTCCGCAATACACTCTCAATATAAACTCTTACAATCCTAAACTGGACTACATAATTCAGGGGATGTAAAGTCTGTCACAGGAGGGGGATGAGGGAGAATGCAATTTCACAGTGCCCTTCTCTGTCCTTTTGTAGCAGACTACAATGTAAAACAGCAGAATCACAAAAAGGATAAAGTTGAGGACAGGCAGGGTTGTAGAACTAGCGCAGCCCATGCCACCCTGTGCAGAGCAGCACAGATGAGCAATCTGGGGAGGGGGTGATGGAAGTTAAAGGAAATTAAAGGAAAACAAATGCAGAACAGATGTTAGAAAGCACATTTTCCTTCAGAGAATAATAAATGCATGTGGTGGCCTTCTAGACAAGGTTACTAGGGCAGGAATAACAAGGTCATTTCATAAACAATTAGCTGCTCTTCAGGGTGAAAGTGAAATACTAGCAGTGACCAAGTTGGACAGCTGACACAGGAACAAAGAATATATTCTTTCCTTTCCTTTGCACTAGGGACATTCCTCTTTTAACACTCTTGTTTTCACAGTTACTGTTTCTTTGCAAGAATTCCCCAATAAACCTCAATCCTTCTCTCCACTAAGGACATCAGGAAGAAGCTGGTTAGTATCTGCTCTGCTAGCTGGGGCAGGGGGAGGGTGGTGCACATGCATGCATGACCCGGAATATATGTGTGTGATGTGAACTCTTCTCTGCTAGGAACAGAAGACCACCAACATATTTGACCCACAGGCAGTCAATAACCAGTTTCCAACTTGTAATAACTTAAAATTGTTTCTGATCCTGGACTATGATTGAAAAGGCATTAAATGGCTGTTTAACCAAGACAGCTTCTCAGGGTGTAATAAGGCCTTATGTACATTACTGGCAAACTTTTGTATTATTATAAATTAAAATTCCTTCAGGAAAACACTTGGATTCAGGTACCTAGAAATCTGTCTAGCTCCCAGTTGTGTCATTCACCAGCTAATCTAAAACTGTGTTGTTGCTTATTTTGGTAATTTACTTGTATTACTGGCTAAACAATGCTTTAACTGATGATGTGTGAGTAGCCTAGACAGGGAGAAGGAGAATGAAACTACAAAGGATACAGAAAGAAGGCACCAAAGTGCTTCCTTTATTTTTAACCTAAGGGTGTCATGAATATCTTCTTAAAAGCTCAATTTTATGATCATAACTAAGAAAGGCTGGGAGAACTAACCTCTTCTGCAAAAATCACAGCTAAAATATAGGTTTTCATGGTGCTAAGCTTACAAGCATCCAGCAAGCTTTGACAAAATCTGAGTATCTTTATTTCCACGATAAAGCAGCTAATGTGTCCTATATCAACCTCTGCCGGCTACCAATTAGATCACTTTTATTCTCAAGGCAGGTAGAAATGCTCTTGTTTAGAAGTTCTTGAAAGTATACATATCCAGCAGGTCGGAGAATAAAAAGATATATTGTCCTTCCAAAACTCTTGTCCAGCCCACTCAAGGAAATAGTCTGCACTCTGTATTGACATGGAACAGATTGACCCTCATATCAGATTTTACGCTCCAAAAAGGACTTCTTCTGAATGAAAATCAGTTGCCAAATAGGAGAATGAAAGTAAGCTACTAACCCTGACACTCATCAGTTCTTGGACTCAGACCAAATACAGAAGACAAAAATATAGCAGCGCTATAACCCATTGAGAAAGGAAAGCAGAGTTCATTTGAATTCTGTCTGCTTGGTTGGCCTATTTTTAAAAGCTATCTACTTGAGTACCCCACTCCCTTTTTAGTGCAAGCAAATAAGGGGTGTGAGGACAAAGGGGAAGAAAGTCAACAAAGAAAGAGAGAAGGTAACATCCATTCCTCTCACTTTGTGGGGTTTTGGGTTTTTTTTCAAGTCAGGTTTGAAAAAACCCAGCATTTTCAGCAAAATTTCAAAAAAAATGTATTGGGTTTATGTGGCAAGATTTTGGTAGCGAGGGGGCTACAGGGGTGATTTCTATAAGCTGCTTCCACTATGTGTGACAGAGCCAATACCAGCTAGCTCCAAAACAGACCCACCACTGGCCAAGGCTGAGTCCATCGGTGACGGTGGCAGTGCCTCTGAGATAACAGATTTAAGAAGGGGAAAAAGTTGCTACGCAATGGAAGACTGCAGCCAGAGAAAGAGGAGTGAGAACATGTAAGAGAAACAACCCTGCAGACACCAAGGTCAGTGAAGAAGGAGGGGGAGGACGTGCTCCAGGCTCTAGAGCAGAGATTCCCCTGCAGCCCGTGGGGAAGACCATGGTGAGGCAGGATGTCCCCCTGCAGTCCATGGAGGTCCACGGTGGAGCAGATATCCACCTGCAGCCCATGGAGGACCCCAAGCCGGAGCAGGTGGGTGCCCAAAGGAGGCTGTGACCCCATGGGAAGTCCATGCTGGAGCAGGCTCCTGGCAGGACCTGTGGACCCATGGAGAGAAGAGCCCATGCTGGAGCAGGTTTTCTGGCCGGACTTGTGACCCCGCGGGGGACCCACGTTGGAGCAGTTTGCTCCTGAAGGACTGCACTCTGTGGAAGGGACCCATGCTGGAGTAGTTCATGAAGAACTGCAGCCCGTGGGAAGGACTCACATTGGACAAGTTCGTGGAGAGCTGTCTGCCATTGGAGGGACCCCACGCTGGAGCAGGGAAAGAGTGTGAGGAGTCCTGCTCCTGAGGAGGAAGGAGGGGCAGAGACAATGTGTGATGAACTGACCCCATTCCCCGTTCCCCTGTGCCGCTGCAGGGGGAGGAGGTAGAGAAAATTGGGAGTGAAGCTGTGCCCAGGAAGAAGGGAGGGGTGGGAGGAAGGTGCTTTGTTTCTCATTACCCTACCTGTGATGGTAATCGTTGAGTGATCTCCCTGTCCTTACCTCGACTCATGAGCCTTTCATTATATCTTCTCCCCTGTCCAGCTGAAGGGGGAGTGATAGAGCAGCTTTGATGGGCACCCACCACAGTCCTATTTCAGTGCCCAGACATATTTTGATCAATCCTAAACAAAAGAACTAATTTATTTTATCTGCAAAAGGGAAGACAGCACAGAGCTTGGCTACTCCTCAGAGCCTGCAGGCTACAGAAAACTAGGAGGGGCTGGGTTGGAAGTTTTCAGGCTGGCTAATAATTTTCCTTAGGATTTATTTTGAGGCCAGTGCTGAATGCTGAGATAGGTGTTTGATGTTTGATAAATGGAATATTGTGTAGCAGAACTCAGCTAGACATTAGAAATGAGATGGTAGATTTGTGATGGCCTAAGCAAAAGCAGGACAACTGAACACTTATCTTCTTACATTTTTTCAACCTAACCCTCTTCAGCCTCCTTTTAGCAATTGTCATTTATTTGTGAGCCCTTGTCCTTTGCAGAGGCCTGAATCTTGGAAAAGGCTCCTGCTTGTTGAATTCATTCACTAGCAGCTTTCCTGCCCTGCCCAGGTGAAGGCTGCTACCCTCTCTCCATTAAAACCAGGGTCATTAATGCAGACATTACAAACACACTGCTTGCAACTAAAGTAGATTACTCAGCCCCCAGACAAGCACTTTTCCTAGACACAGTTGCCCTTAGAGCAGTAGGACAGAGAATCAGCAGGAGGGTGGGGCAGAAAGGGACATTTCCAGCCACAGATTTACGGGGAATGGGAAAGGAGATGTGGTCCTCACCTTCCGGGTATATGTATGTCAGACTGGGGGGGCACGTTTCTGGGAGGGATGCTGAGAGAGAGGTTAGAGCATGGATGATATGAGAGATGAGAATATGGTAAAAAAGACCAAAAACGTGGACTGAATGAGCTGGAATGATGTGAGTTACACACAGGGAGGCATATATAGGCAAATTAAGAAATGACACTGCTGGTGTACCCTAGCTAGAAGTAAAAAATCTATTGCAAGTGATGAAAGTGGAAAAACAAGTTAAAGAATGCAGGGATGTGAAACAACTTCAAGCTCTATCTGCTATAGGAAGGATTTATGGATTTACAACCAGCATTGGTTGGACAAGTCCATTTAGATTTAAGACAATAAACCACGTTCAAAGATACAAAGCAATGAAACCCACACAAACGAATCTGTGAGTGGTGATATCAGCAACATATTTTATCCAGAATGACAGGAAATTATTTAAAGTGAAGAGGATTTACAAGGAAACAAAGGGACAAGACTAAATTAAGGAATTATTATCATAGTCTTGTTGTGGATGCTCATCCTTCTAAAACCACCTTCAGACCTTTTGGGACACTTCCACTGAAAATCAGCACAGCTTTTACTTCTTCTATCCATTTGAGAGCCAACACAGATTACTGGCATGAACATTAAGAATGTGAATCTTATAGCTTTACACAATTGCAACCTGAGCTTTTCAGAAGCTCACCCACTGTAAAAGTGGTCTTCCTTCCAAATTATTTCAGCAGTGAATTCTCTCAGACCCTCAAAATTCTCAGTCTCCAAGGCCCCCTTCAACTGCTGCATTTGGTGCAAGCTTACTATACGAGACTTCATCAGTTACTTAAAAGTCTCTCTGAACTCAGTTCTTGGGCCAGACAATATAAAATCACTTAGAAAGTGTGTTTCTGTAAATTTCTTTTGGGTAGGAACCAAAATGCTGGAAGTTGCACAACAATACATGTGCTTTCATGCATCTTTTGAGTGTTTTACAATGCAGTCCTTTGGCAAGGAGCTTCTATTTTAATTAATGTAAGTATACAATGACTCTGATTTAAGAAAGTCTAGTCAACTAACGTGTCTTGATAATTTTAACAAATGATAGCTACTGACAAGCAACATGGACACACAAGTAAAATCTCGCACTCCAAGGAAAGCCCAGTATAGTTCAAATTGCAGACTATAAACTTTGTTACATAAACAGAACTGTAATTACAAATTATCTTGGCAGCAATATGGGGAATAATATGTATGTTAAAAACATTAATCTTTTTCTTATATTTATAAATGGCTGGAATTTGAAGCTCTTGGAAGTTTTTTATTCTTTTTTTTTATTATTATTCCAGGACTTTTTACCCTACCAAGTTACTTGAACAGTGAATTCTGATGACTCCTGACCAATGCCTTATCTGCCAGGCCTGTGTGCACAAACATACTCTTCATAATTATAGTTTTTATTTTGCAGATCTCTGTGCTACTTTCTAGAAATAACTCTTTTCTTCTGTATAACTGATAAGACATAAAAAAAATGATAGCATATGTATATAAGATAGGACATGTTATAAAATATTCATACTAAGAAGTAATCTTACATGAAAAAAAATCATGTTCTTCCTGCCAAGTAAAGTTGGTTTATGTGTGGGCATTAGATTTGGGAATTTTACCTGAACAGTTTCATTAAGTTAGAATCTTTGATTGTACTTAGAAATGCAATCTGAGTCTGCCTAGTTTAGTTTGTTGCTTTCTTATGAAACCTCTATCTAGAATAACACGGTTTTAGCTTATTGTTACTTTCTATGTCAATAAAAATAACTAAATGGAGTGGTTTTGATATCTTCAGAATGTCTGAGTGCACTTGAAAGAGCTCTAAGACAGGCTCACTTTCTAGCTTTGTTTCTAAAGACTCCTATAAACCTGTACACATAAAAAAAATCCTGACCTTCTTTCTGACCCAGTGCAGAGAAACATTAAATCACAGAATCATATACTCACTTCTGAGGTAACAAAGCCAAGAGCTTGCTATTACCTTGTCATTAGGACAATGAGACACAGAAAAAAAAGAAAGAAAGAAAAAAGCAGAGAGAAAATATGACAAAATCCTCCCAATTATGTTCTCGAACATTCCTCATCAATCTCTATTAAATGTCAAAAGAAGAATTAAAGCAAAAAGCCTATTACTAGAAGAGCTAAAAAAGTGAAAAGTTTTCTCATTCAAAAGAAGCGTAATTTCTTTAATCGCTTTAGACTTTCAAATCTTTTTTTCTGAAAATTAGAAATTCTGATAAAGTGGCTTTCTGAAATAAAACCATTCTCTGATATCTGTTACTAAGCAGTGAAGTCAAATGTATTGAAAGTCTTGAGACTGCAAGCAGCATCATGCCTCTGATCAGCATGTTACTTTCAAAGTGCAGCTATTGGCACCTCAAGATTAGCTGCTACAGTCCATGGATTCACAGTTCACCAAGACCTGCTAATGAGAAACTAAAAAAACATTCTAGATGCACTGTCCTGAGAGAGGTGCTCCAAAATGGTGTTCTAAAAATGCCTGATTCCATAGAAGATCAGTGAGTAGATCCTTTTTTGTGCTGGCTGCGTGGACAGACAGGCTTTTCAAGAAAACATTTAGATATCCAGATTACTATGCAAGCCAAAATTAGGAGCTAAAATCTAGAAAAGTATAGGTTTATATGACTGAAATTAGACGTATAACATTTCAGGCAGAAACTTCCCCAGATAGCTAGAGGTGTAATAGGGATATGTTAATAATGCATAGAGGTATCCTGGTTTATTTTGAACTGACTACCAGTCTCCTGACAAAAGCTGTTTAGGATTGGGTATTTTTTGTACTCAAGTTTCTGCAAGAACATAATTTATTGAGTGTATTCAGATCATGTCTAACTCTTCCAGTTTCTGCTGAGTTAATATTAGTAGTAGGAGTTTTCCATAATGGCTGTTGGATAACTCCCCAATCAAGAGCCCAGAAGGTAGAGTGGAATTTATTTGAATACACATATTAGTGTTAACAAAGGCAAAATCAGCAGCTCCTGAAAAAATATTTTCTTTACAGAATTCCATTGTGGATCATCATTTTCTGTTTACTTTACTTGAGCCCAGTAACCTATGCTTTTGCAAGCATAAATCATTTAGAATTCTTGGATGTTAGATAATGCTAGCAGTGATTCAAAATGAAGAAAAGATCTTCATTCATGCAATATCAGGTGGAAACTAAGGTTATCTTCCATACAAAACTTCAGAGCAGCTATAAATCATTGTTCTGAGGAAAACTGCTGTATAATATTTGAAATTGGAGTATTTTTCCATGTTTCTAAGTAACATGAATTGCATAGTATTATTTAACAAGTTATTTCTCCATTTTTCTTTTTCTCCAGAAGGGATTGAGATAAAAAAAGTTAAATTAAAAATGTCTGCTACTTTTCAGGAAAATCTTATTCTAGTTTCACATATGATTTCCATACAATCTCATTAATCTCCAAGGACATTTTTAATTCTGTGCAATATCTGTCCTGGCCACATCAATGTTTGAGTTGCATTCTCTTTAATCCCTCTTATCCCCCCTCATTTACATTCTCATTGTATAGAAAAATACTCCATAAATTTTGAGACCACAGAAATCTGCAGATTTAAAGGTCTTGCTGAAACATTATTTCTGAGATGAAAATAACCATCAACCACAGCTGTAGACAGAGACCCTGGACACCATTCACTTTAGCTCTCTGGTTTGAACATATAATCAAACACCTACTTACTGGTGCAATATGAAATTGTTATTACATGAACGAAATCAATAATAAGTAAATCTATGTTTCAGTAAAATGATTCTGAGTGAAATTAAAATTATTTAGGGTTAAAACTTGATAAAATGTGGAAAAGTACTTAATGCTGATTTAAGCTAGTTTACCTGTTTTGAGGCTATAAATTTATAATAACTGATTTCTGACATACATGCAGAAATGTCATTGAAATCAGCTTTCCTGAAATATTTTAGCAGTTATTCTTCTGGTATCTGAAAAAAAGTTCAAGCCTGTGCAAAAAATCTTGATTTCAAATGAGAGTTAAAGTTCACAGGGCTAAGAGAGGTGCCTCTTTTTCTTATCTTGTTCATTCACTCTGACTGTAACCCTAAACCCAGTTTTTATTTATATGCAGACAGACAAGAAATGAAGATTTGTATGCACTTCTATAGTCATGCAGACATCTCTGTGTCTAGTTGCCCAACATCAGCTTTTCACAGTGTTCTGTAAAGTGAGAGGAGTCAAGTCTTTATCTTTCTTATTTTACTGCTTCAGCATAACCTGAAAAAGATGGCTTTCATCCAGTAATTTCATCTAAGTCTCAGCCTCTTCTCACCCTTAGGCAACTGCCATCAGTGGACGGGAATGTGCTATTTTAATTTCTCTCCCACGCACAGTGGGTACCAGGCCTGATCACAAGCTGCACTGTGAGGTCACCTGGATCTGCATGGTAGATGGGAGTAGGTAGGGATGTGCAGGGATCCCACCGTATGTCACAAGGTCCAGAGCCCAGCTGAAACAATATTTATCTCCCTTCATTGGCTATGTATACAAATGCAGATCCACTACATCAAAACAGTTGCATAATAGACCTCAAAACACAAAGTAGCATCTTCAACCAAAGAAAACTCTCTTAGCATTGACAGGTTACCACCCAGACTGAGCAATTATAGCTTGTAGTTGCACTGAGTAAGAATTTGGACCTTTACGCTGCCACTAACAGCATAAAATGTTAAGGAAGCGGGCAAGAGCAGACAATGCACAACAATCACAAAAATGTCATCTTTTTATTCATTCAAAGTTGGGATAATTTTTACTCGGTGTTACACAAAATATTCACTATGGAGAGTAATGGCTTTTATTCAAAACCAAAATATAGATCTTTGGAAAAATAATCTCTTTTTCATGAACACAGGGACAAGTATGGATGTGTTTCATGAGCATGCAAGTGTCTTAATTTACGGTGTGCTTGCAACTCTTGCTTGACAGTAAGATGAAAGATAAAGTTTATAAACCAAGGCCACAAAGCTACATTAAAACTTGTCTGTGTTTGACATTATTTTTTTAGGAACCTATCATCATAAAGTTGTTTGCATACACAATTTCTGTGACATAGTGCCCTTTCATTTTACTTCAGATAAGTTTTCTTCTCTTTCTCCACTGTGTGTATTTTCTAAACTAGATAAAAGAAAGCTAGGCCCTCCAAGTGCCTCATCCCAGGCAATGTCATCCTGGTTTAGGATCTGGTCCAGAATCGGTGAAGTGTAATAAATCTGATCATGATGCGAAGCTATTTCATTTCAGAAAGATCTCTGTATCTGGAAGTGATTTAAGGGAATATGTCAGTCAAAATATGATTAGAGTAGTAACCACTTTCATATATGAACTGGCTTCATTATCACTGAAATGGAACCACTCTTTCTTAAACTCATGGAGTATGACAATAAGTCCTCAAACACATCAAAGCTTTCTATGACTTACACACAAAGCCCACAACCTTACAGCAAAATTACATTGGTTATAATAAAAAGATTAATAAAATGTTTTTCATATTACCAGCTGTAGCAAATTTTACTAAATATCTTTATACTCATTGATCATATAAAATGTACCCTTTTGTATCTGGTGTATGCAGTTTAACCATTTTCCTGTCCTCTGTCTGACCTGGATAGAAAAGGTAAGCAGGAAAGTTTTCAGAAATGTAATGTATAAAATTAAATTTAAGTTGCCTTTTAAGTCCTTAAAAAATCTAAAATGAAATTTTTCATAATATACTGAAGGCACATTAGGTACCATAAGCACTCAACTCTAACTTCTCTGGTTTGGGGATACACTGGATAATCTCAAAGGTCAAAAATCTAATAAGAATATCATGCCAATATTACCTTTTCCTGGATGTAAATCCTTAAAAAATATCCATGGCTTTTATCTTTTGAGGAATGAATCAACAGAGAACAGCTCTTTGCCTTTCATTCTAACACATGAACTAGAGGACCTCAAATCAAACTAGCCAGTTGTAGATTTGAAACAGGATGCTGTGGGTGCTAAAAGTTTGCATGGATCCAAAAAGAAATTACACTGATTCATAGAACAAAGATCTATAGAACAATATTAAGTATGATGTCAGTCTCAGAAAGTCCCTCAGCCTCAAATTGTCAGAGGCTGGGAAAGTACCATGGGAAAATAACCGTATATGTAGCCCCAGTTCTTATATTGTTCCTTAGGTATCTGGTTTTGGCAATGTCAGAGCCAAGGCACTTGGGCATATGGTATAAATTATACAAGCAAAGTACTTCTCCCCAGAAATAACTACTTTTAAACTATATCTGTCCTGGCACTACAACTACCCTAGCAATACCTTTCATCTGTAGCCTAGACCTGTGAGAACACTGTGGCCTCCAAGAGACCTTGGACCATGTAGACTTCGGTTTGTGAGCCAGGAAGGCACCTTTTTTTATCTGTCCCTCTACCCTAAGGCAGGATAAGTGATATATCAATACATCTTCATAAGGTAAGTGCAAAACTCTGTTTTTGCTGATTCTGTTTATCACCTCCTTCATTGTCTGGAAATGAGTGGATGTCTGAAACAGATTTTTCTGAATTTTGCTTACCGAATTCAGATGTCAAAGGCAAAAACCCACTCATACTTTGTTCCCTCCACAGTCAAGAAAGAGAGGCAGCCTGACCTCCACAGGGTAAACTGTCCGTTCTAACTTTTCAATAGTAACTTATCGCTTACTAGGTGTATTAGATGCTTGAATCTCTCTGTCCTTCTCACTCTTCTCTCATGGACTCTAATACTAACTCAATAGATCTGAGTGGACTGCAATATCCTTGTAATATGAAGCCCAAGCCCCTCTGTAAATACTCTTTTTTTTGTCCTTTCTTCTTGAGGATAATAGGGCCTTGTGTGAAAAGCCTAAACTCTGCCTGCCTTTTTTGGTTCCTGGCCATTTGCATTTGACCTGCAGTTTTCATGGCTTTTTCAAATCTCTCATATGGTATTACTTCTGTCCTACCAACTATTTAATTGGGCCAAGATGCTCTTTCAGCCTCTAATGGCTGTTAGCTTGATAGCAGAATCAAAGCTCTTACAGAAAGCAATAATCACTTGCCATTACCATTACACTCAATAATCAGCAATAAAACTGTCAGTCTTGCAATACTTCTATCATCAGCCCCCCTGAACTACACAAGTATCTGACACCCTTATTGGTCTAAACTTGCTAAGTGCCAGGGCCTGGCCCATGCTCTGACAGGTGCATAGTTTCAGAAAAAGGAAAACACTCTTCCCTTCCAACCCCAGCCATGCAGACAAACCTGACTTATAATTGCTTTACAATACACTTTATGGTACACACAAATAAAAATATAAAATGGAGGTGATTCCAACTAATGTGGAACATCATATCCTGAGCAGTAAGGTTGCCCCCAAAGACTGATTTCTCTATTGCCTGGGGAAGGTTCACCGAGAAAAGAAAAAACTCCAGAGGAGAGGTGAGTGTCTATACCACATCTCCATCAGCTGTTGAGCAACCTCATCAATAATTACCCTTGGTTTTGAATTTACCCTAAACTGTGGAACAGCAGAGCTCATTGTTGAGTATTTTCTTCCCAGAAGGACAAGGAGAATTATTGCTGAAGGAAGAATTCACATACAAATGATAGCCAACTTTGAGGGAAGGGCAGCAGGCCATTATCATGTTCTGGGAGCAACCTGGATTCGTACTGTTCCTCCTGGACTTTCCATAGGTTTCTTTTTCCAGGGGAAGGGAAAGCAGTAGGAAGGGAAGGGCTTTTTCTTCTTCACTTGCTGTCACAAGAGAACATCACTATGGCTCCATGGAATCACTTTCTCTGCCTGAGTGAGCCTAGCGGTCATGAAAAGCCGCTAACTGCTTTCTACAGGTTTGCATGCCAGACCATAATCTTATAGTAAAAGACAGTTGGGTTTTCTGTCATTTTGCTCATTCTGAATTAATTCCTATGCTTTTTTTCTGCTCATTTCTCTGTCTTGCCCAGGACCCTCTGAATGGCAGCACAACTGTCTGGCATATCAGCCACCAGCTTTGTATCATCAGCAAACTTCTTGAGGGTGACTTTGCCACATCGTCTAAGTCATTAATAAAGATGTTAAAGAATACTGACCCCAGTATCAACCCCTGGAATACATCAGTAGTGATTGGCCTCCAGCTGGACTTTGCATTATTGACCACAACCTTCTGTGTCTAGCCATTTGGCCAGTTTTCCATCCTCCTCACTGTCCACTTAGTTAACCTGCACTTTTTCACTTTGTCTATGTCGATGTTGTGGAGGACAATGTCAAAAGCCTTGCTAAAACCAAGATAAACAACAACCACTGCTCTGTCCGTGTTCACTAAGGTGGTGTTCTCATTATAGAAGGCGATCAGCCTGGTAAAGCATGATTTCCCCTTCATAAAGCCATGCTGACTACTCCCAATCACATTCTTGTCCTTCATATGTTTGGAAATGGTTTCTAGGATTAATTGCTCCATTACCTTCCCAGGGATCAAGGTGAGGCTGACCAGCCTGTAGTTCCCTGGATCCTCCTTCTCACCCTTTTTGAAGGTAGGAGTGACATTTGATTTCAATTATAATTGGGAGTGGCTTTGCAATGACACTGACCAGCTCCCTCAGCGTTCCTGGGAACAGACTGTCGCACAGACTGATGTATGTCCAATTTCTATAAATGTTCCTTAAGCTGATCCTCCTCCACTGAAGTTGTCTTCCTTGCTGCAGATTTTTCCACTGCTGTCAGGGGCCTGGGATTCTCAGCCTTTTCTATGCCCTTTGTCATGAGGTCCCCTGCCGTGTTCAGCAGCATGTCCACATTTTCCCTAGTCTTTTCTTCCTGTTCATATACCTGCCTTTCTTATTGCCCTTCATCTCCCACACCAGATTGAACTCCAGGTGGGCTTTGGCTTTTCCAATGACATCCCTGCATGCTCAGGCAGTGCCTTTGTATTCCTTCCAGGTTTTGTGTCTCTGCATCCACCTCCTGTATCATTCCTTTTCTATGTCTGAGTTTTGTCATGAGCAACTTGTTCATCCATGCAGGCCTCCTGCCACCATTGTTGGACTTCCTGCACAGCCAGATGGGCCTTTCTTGAGCTTAGAGGAGGTGATCCTTGAAAAACCAAACAGCACTCCCAGATACCTGTTTTCTCCAAGGCTGTCTTCCATGAGATTATTCTAAGCAGGTGCCCTGAACAGACCAAAATTTTTTCTGAAATCCAGGGTTTTGCTATGCTATGCCCCTAAAGAGTATCTGGCATGCTCTTAAAGAACTACCTTTTATACTGTTTCAGTTAAAAGGGATCCAGGCTGTAGTCTCCAAGACTGCTCTGCACTGTGAACCAAAGTCTTCAGAAGCATGCTCCCAATCTAGGCTACAACAAGGATATAAGACACAACTTAAAGGCAGCGATGAATCTGATTGTTTATCATTCTGGTCATAGAGATCAGTGAGTGATATAAGTTTTTTCCTTAAAGTGCTTCTATTTCTATTTTTCTGTGACTCTTTAATGTAAAAAATAAAACAAAACCAACAAAAAACCCACCAAAACTTAAACAGAAAATGAAGAAGGATCAGAAATCAATTTTCTCCTTTCCCTTGCCCAGTAAGCTGCAGTGTTATACTCCTTCTAAATTACCTGAATTATACACAAAGGCCAGAAGAACATTTCTGACTCCTTCATCCCTACTTCAGGCAGGCAGACCAAATTTAAGACAGGCATTTCCACATCATTTCCTACCAACTGGCAAAGGTGTATACCCCTTTAGCCCCCTGCTTCTTGTAAGTTCAATTCCTGGGAGCCTATATATCTTCATTTACTGCACAAAACACAAGAATATGGGTTTCACTTGTCGCATTAGACCCCAACACTTAAGCACTGAAGTCCTGAGACTTGCAGTGCCAAAGGCACTTTCTGAATCTGTACTGCATCACCTTAACAGATTTGATTATTTGGGCCAAAGTAATAGAACATCCCCAGTAAACATGTCCAAGAGGTGGAACTAGGCAAAGAAAAGCTGCATGCTAGGATGGTTAAGCTTTTGGTCAGTTTATTGCAGCTCACTTACACAGCTCTGACTAGGCCCCAGGAGTTTGTAAAATCTTGTAATCTGTACACGTGATACTTGGCAAATTTTCAAGCTCTTTTGGCTCAAGACTGTTCAAATTGTCTTGTAATGAGGATGAATAAAAACATATTTTGTTTTCTTGAGAGTTTTCATTAGAAACTTGGAATCTTTTCTGGCCACCTCTCCGAAACACTTACAGATTTGCTGCGCCTTATATTTATACTACAGCAAAAACCTGTATGTAAAGTTTAGTGTAGAACTTTATCATTAGTCTCATCTGAATGATAAGGATAATCTCTTCTTATCTAAAGACATATTAATGTGTGATAAAGATTGAGTTTTAGTAGAGCTGTCTAGTAGAGCTAGTAGAGGGTAAGTCATTTACTTGCAGAAAAATACAATTCAGGTGACTATTTGAGTCTTGAACACTCATTTAACACCCTCCCTCCCCCAGAAAAACAAAGATAAAGAAAGGAAGCTAGAAAGCCTACAGTCATCAGGAATGCATAATAGTGCTACTTTTAAAATAAGACGCAGTGATCTTTCGTCTGGAGAGATTATTTTCATTTTGAAAATTGACAAATTCTACTAAAGAACGTTCTTGAAACTTTTACTAGAGGAAAATTAACATTTCTGGCAGTCTGACTTCTTGCAACTCTGAAATAAAGGTTCCAGGTAAAATGTGGATTAATAGCCTAAAATCTCCTAAAATTAGTGGCCTAAATCATTCATGTTGGTCTAAATGTCCTGTGTAATAACATAGTGAATAGGGCACTCACCTGATGGAGAGATCCAAGTTCCTGCCATCATTGATCTGATTGCTCCGAATTGCTATATGAAAGGCAGTACCACCATCAGCCATATTCTGAGAAAAAAGTAGCAATGGCTGTTGTTTCTGCGCTGAATTCAATAACATTAGTATGAGCAAGTATGTGTAGTTCAAGATTTAATCATCACCTAAAGTTTTATAGCATGGACACAGTCTGGCCATTTATTTCCACTTCCCCAAGCTGTCTTGCTACTGTATTACACAGTTGAACTGGGGAAAGACATGATACAACGGTCAGTTGTCACTTTGAGTTTCATTCAGTCTTCAGCTTCTCTGAGAACCAACAGCCCACACAGGCCAAGCAGGAACCCCTTGTTTTCTCCCCTTATTGCTGGGTGAAGATCATCTGCCCTTCTCCAACAGACCTCAAGTCCCAAAAGGCCTTGCTAGATCAGATCTACCTTTCTGATAGTACCAACCTAGCTAAAAACTGGATTAGTGAGGTAACATCCACATGTGGCTTCAACAGTGTCCTGAGATGAAACAGTGCTCCAGTACTGTGATTTAAATGTTTTATATGTAAGTAAAAATTAACAGCTTACTTTTAGGCAGTCTTACTCAGCCATAAAATACTAGCAGGCTGACTAGGACTGAAGTGCCTTTAATTGCTGCAAGCCAAACCAAAAAGCTATGTGCTTGGAAACATGGTCTTGTCCCTGACTGAATAGCTCTGAACCCAGCCAAAACTCATTTAGAGTTGAAAACTGTCAGCAGTTGGCCAAATGATGATGATTCTGGTTGCCTATAAAGATAATTCCTGTAGTTTTATCTCAGAGTAATTTACATCCCATTGTGTGTGCTTCACAGGATGGCATGAACTGTGAACACTTGTACTATTTATTGATACCATATGTTAATGCATAAGTGGATGGCCAAACAAAGACTAATGAGACTCATAAAATAGAAAAAAAGTGTTGGTCAGAGAGGATTTTTGGCATCTTTCACAAAGAGTTTCTCATGCTTGAAGACTGAGCTTGTCCTCTGGAAAAAAAATCTACCATATGCAGAGGCACCAGGCATGTTGCATCACATAGTTACCCCATAAAACAGCCCTTGTCTTATAGGAACTGCAATAATCTGTAGAAGATGAATAAAAAGATGCCAAAAAAGAAACAAGACATTAGCCAAGCTCCATTACAGGGATTTCTCCAAACAAATTTCTAATGTGGTCAGAATTGATTTCACACATTTGTTTAAATTAAGCAAGAAGTGTACCCATTTTCCTCTAAGAGCTCTCAAGGCAGTAAGGAATATTTAGCTTCTATAAAACACGCAGTGCAATTTCTAAGCTTCTTGATGGTAGTCATAATTGGAATAAAAAACAAGGAGTTTTTGGAAGCATTGAGCAACTCAAAATACAAGTGCTACAAAATGTCATTCAGTATCAATTTCCATTCAGTATCAAAAGTCACCCACTTCAGACAGTTCAGCACTTGGAATTTAAAAGGTGAAATTTTTACCACATATAAACCATGGAATAGAATTGCATTACACACACTGCTGTGAGTTGTCTCTTGGTGACATGGATGTTGATTACAAAATGAGAGAGCAGCTCTACCTCTAGCCCCATAAAGCACTCATAAAATAATTCTTAAAAAAACTTTAATCACCACTAATCCAAACTTTAAGCTCTGAAAAATCCATTGCAATTTCCTATGCAATGGATGATAATTTTATTGTCTTATGACTTCATCCACTCTCTGTCTTATCTTCCAATTCAAGCTGAACTCGGTAGTGACATCTGCATCCCATTCAGATAGGTGCTTATATGAATAGCAAAGCTTGATTTGGACTTTGAGGAACACCTTGCCCAAGCTATGTGAGGTGTCTGTGTTTAGCAATGGACTCTACTTCCAGGTCAGTTATTCTGGGGTCTTTGTTCTTTATATATGGCTGTTGTGGTTTCAGGTCAGCTCAGCCGGTAACAAAGCACCACGAAGCCGCTCACTCACCCCCCACCCCCGCCCCGGCCACGTTGGGATGAGGAGAAAATACAAAGGCAGGCTCATGGGTCGAAACAAGGACTGGGAGGGATCACTCCCCACTTATGGTCATGGGTAAAAGACAGGCTCAACTTGGGGAAGAAACAAAAGCAATTTAATTTACTACAAATCAAATAAAACACACAAGGGTATTGGGAAGAGAAAACAAACATCAGAACACCTCCCCCCACCCCTCCCGCCTTCCCAGCTCAGCTCCATTCCTGATGCTTTCTACCTTCTGCCCCCGGCAGCGCAGGGGAACAGGGGATGGAGGTTAGGTCAGCTCGCCACACATCGTCTCTGCCGCTCCTTTCCTCAGGGGGAAGATTCCTCACTCATCCCCTG
>VYZV01023157.1:0-101707 GCA_013401275.1 Pandion haliaetus | reverse complement strand
CCCTTCTTAAATATGTTCTCCCAGAGGCGCTACCACCGTCACTCCCCTCCTAGAGGTGGGTCCGACATTTTGGCGTGTCCGACATTTTGGCGCGGCGAATTCTTCCAAGCTACTTCTTAAAGGGGCCACCTCTGCAGCCCACCTCCCCTGCCACCAAGGAAAACCGCGCCACACAAACCCATAACAATGGCCTTCTAAGGAACCAGTTTTATCTCTCCTCCCAGGCTGGTGTATAACTATGAGAAAGAGAACCAGGAAATGAGGTGCAAAAGGACCCGAAACTGGGAGATGCGTTTGCACTTTCAAACTCCTGTGCGACTTCTGAACACTTGTTGCAGAAGATGTCGGGAATTCCCGGAAGATGGCAAGCCATGAAAATTAAAGTCATATTAGGATAAAATACTTAATTCATTCCATCATTAAAGTTTTCCATGACATAAAATCCCTTGAGCTGAGAGCATAAAGTTCTAAAAAGGCAAGGCTCCTGCTGGATCAAATGGAAAACTTAACACACCCACCATATAATGCTGAAGCATGTAATACTTTCCATGAGAACTGCACATTTTGATACCAAGCCAAAATACCTTAACTATTTGTTCCAAAGTTTTGAAAGTGACTAGTGATATGACAGAGATTTTATTTTCAGAAAATCAGGTCATTCTAAGGGCATATGAGGTTGGACACCCAGAAGCTGATGTATTTTGACACCCTAGGAACATTTCAAAAACTGCAGTATTTGTTTTAATCTGATACATTTTTGAGTGTAACCCTTTGCTTCTATATATAATAAAAATTCTGCTTACAGTCACTATGCAGTCAACAACTCACAGTCAACATCATGTTTTCCATATTCTATTTACATAAAGATAAGTAAATTGGGAAAAAATAATCAGGGAATTGATTCCTTCTGTGCTATACCCCTCAAAATCCATCCTTTTTTATCTGAAGAAAGATTAGGTTTTATCTGAGGCAGAACGGTGAGACACTGATATTTCCATTTAGTCCACCCCTGTAAAAAAAAGAGTTACAACTTTAATTTTGAGATTTCAATGGTAGGATTTGTTTGCTGTGAATAGGCTGACAGAGTTTACAGTAACACACAGCCAAAGCAAGAGGTCCTTTCCAAAGCAGGAGGAAGACATATTATACGTTTTGTAATTACGCACACAGGCTTTATTACACTCATCACAGATACAGGCATTATTTTTGGAAAAAAACATTTGATGAGCTGTCCAGCATTTAATCCCTGACTCCAATCTAAAATTATGATAAAGGCAAGGAATCCAAACTCTTTGCTAGAAAAAACAAACATAGAGATAGAGATCTGGAAAGCTCCTACAGTAAATTAAAGATTAAGCAAGAGTGTTGTAATTGTTTTAGCCTCTGTTGGATGAAAATTACTTTAATTTCATGTAATAAATTCAAAATACCAGAATAGATTGTTGTAAGCTAGAGTGTGAGTGCCACTCAGTTCACTGTAAACATGATTTGGTTTTAACTTATCCATTCTAGTGCCAAGTGTTGGGGAAACCAGATGTCAACCAGGCATTACAATTCGATGCTCAGTTTCTCCATTCCCAGGACTTTTAAACTCTCTATATCAAAATATGAAAGAGGCTGCCTTTGCTTCAGGATGAATGTGGAATAACTACCAAGGGAATGAATAAGTGTTCAGGCACCATATCCAATCAACTGTTTATCTTTTATACATAGTTCTGTTGTAAGGAAGAAGGATGTTCCAGTGGTTACAATGGCAGTTTGTAATGCTGTGGAGTGGAATCTGGTTCTTGTTCTGCTGCACATTTCCTTGGTCATATCACATAACACTTAGGGCCAGACTGAAAGGACACTTGGGTGTAGTGACTCTTAACACTGCTATGCCTGACTTTCAAGTACCCAACTGCAAGAATCCAATAATGCTGAGTTAGCCATCAGGGGCTACACGTATCCTTTTTGAAAGGCTACTTTCCACCCAAAGTAGACCAGTGCTCAGACTGATTGGATGCAGTCCCATAGAGAGACAGCAAGCTTTAGATAAGCTCTTTCAAAAGCACCACAGAGGAGAAAGCTTAGTACTATAGTCTGGGTTAAGCACGCCCCTGACGGCTGTGACCACTGTACCAACCAGGTATCTTCTTATGCTTCAGTAAGGCCAGCCTCAGAGAAATCTGCTCCTGCTTAAAAGATCCTGTCATCATATATGAGATCTTATACAACATAAACAATTACCTGTGTGGCTGATTGACTTTTAGCTGCAATATGAATATCCTTGGCACAGTACTTCTGTAAGAAGCCCTTACAGGACCAGCAGGTAAAGGCATGGCACATAGTTGTCGGTGCACACATGGTTCTAGCTTGTGCTCCCTTAACCGTATAGTCGCAGTCTAGATTTCCACAGGGTGTACTGAGATAGCAGGCATATAAGACTGGGACTCACCAGAGCTGTCATTTTAACAGAGCTTACACCAGTGGGATACAGAGGAGAGCCTTGGTAATTTATTTTTTGTCCCAGAGTGATCACTTTTTTAGTCTGCGCTTGATGCCTACATAAAATTGGATGTAAAGCCCTAAAACTCTACATGTGTGTGTATATATACATATACATGTAGCTCATGTGTTCAGCTAGTGGAGCCAGGCTGCCCTCAGGGTATTCAGATCGATGTCAACCATGTTTATAGAGGTAATGTTCGCCTTTCCCACCAAAGCAGTGTCAACTTCTGAGACAAATGAAACATTCAGAAGACCCAGGGGAAAGAAGCAGTTTTCACACCATGAGGACCTGTGATGAGAACGTTCACTTGGAAGAGGGAGGACCGTGGTTCTCCCAGGCATAACACTGCTGCCAAAACTGCTAACATACTTGACAGTGAACAGTCATAGGACAAAATACACAATTAACTTGGGTAGCTGGGACCAGAATCCCATCTCTCAGGTGAAAAATTCTTGATGTGTCTGCCAGCAGGTCCACTACAAGTTTGTATGGCTGAAGGGAAGAGTGACATTTAAGTAAAACAGTTACATGTCCTGGGTGAATCCAGAGGGTATAGGGGGTGCTGTTGACTTGAGACACGTATAGCAGGAGAACTGCAATCTGCCTTTTTGGGGAGAGAAGGCTGAGTCCGTGAATGAGACCGTCCACAGCAGGGCAAGGCTGCAGCAACCCTACAGGCATGATGAGGCACTAAATGCAGAGTACCTGTAGCTTGTTGCTAGGGTCGAAAAAGAACAAAAAAATCAAACCTGCAAAATAGGGCCATTTTTAACTTGGCCCTCTAAAAGATACTATACCATCTTAAAAGAAATCTAAGGCTTTGACCCATTCTATTTTAAAAACAAAGGCAGAAACAGAATAATTCTTTAAGAGTCCATGGGTTTAAGTAGGAGTAATATCTGTGAGCTAGCTATGAGGAGCAGCCTCCCGGATAAACTGGTGAAAGGTTTATTAGAAGTCATTTACAGCAGGAGTGGACAATTCGGTAGGGAATAAGTGACCTGGCATTAAATGAGAGTGGGATTTGGACAAATAACCCATGAGGATTTTTTCATCTCTGATTTCTTTGTTTCTACAGAGATTATGACGAATAATAAAATTAAACTCTGGCACAGTAGTTTATAAACCAGCATATGGGTTCTTAATATCTGCTTTTCAAAAGAACATAAACCATGCAGAATTCCTGGCCAGCAAAATTTTGTTTCCGTTATAAGATAAAATGAAAATATAACACACCTTATTCTAAAATGGTACAGTACCACCAGGGTCACTTCCTTATGTGTCCAACTGAGGAAAGGAGGAATTGACAAAATTGAATTCAAAATTCAAAAACTCTGAGTTAATCAGAGTTTCTCTTGGTCTAAAGACACAATAGAGTTTTGACTCCAGAACCCCAGGATAAAGGATAACTAGAGGGAAGAATATTATCTTAGAGACATGTTGGAGCCCATCCAAGAAGTAAATCAGCTTCTAGACCTACGTGTCTCTGTGAACCATCAGCAGAAGATTTCCGATATGAATTCTCACTCCTCTAAATGCATACAACTAAGTTGGATGAATTTGCAACCAAACATTACCCTGCTTTGTATTATCAACATGAAGTTGGTGCACCAGACTTCATGGGGTTCACTTCCTCTAGGTTGAATAGGTAGTTTTCCAGAAAATCACCATGAAGGAAACAGTAGGTTAGAATGAGAAAAAAATGCTTTCCAGTGGAGTTTTGCAAGACTTCCACTGTCTTGCCTTTTAAAGGTCCCCTTTAGCACATACTTTTATATCTTCTTCCAGGGAATTGCAGAGCTGTGCTACACCACTATTTTTAGAAGAGAGCACAGCACGTCTGCAAAGTTCTTCCCTTCTAAGTTAACAGACACAAAGTAAAAACACTAATGCAGTTGTCTAGCCAGGAATATGTCTCATCAGTACATCAACAATTCAATCAATTCTAGGAGACATTCAAATCCTCTGAAAAGCTGCTTTCATCAGGAAAAAGTAAGATTGCAGAACTCTGAATTCTGCTCCTCCTAATAAGATATTCCTTGTGGCCAACACCAAAATCACCACAAATTGATGAGATGTTTTAGTCCAAGATGAGAAAATAGCAACCATTGTTTTTTAATGAACTACTAAAAAAATCTATAAAGTAAAATCACTGTTTACACAGCAGCTGATTTATTTTTAATAACAAAGCTGTAAAACAATACATCTGTGCATCTGAGCCAAGTGCCTTGGGTATGTGTGCTTTCAGAAGTGAAAGACTTTGGGCCCAGCATCTTGTGGCATCCCTGAAACTCGATGTGCAAGCGGCTGAGTTGACACTAGCTGAGCATCACACTCAGTGATCTTAGACCTCTGCAGGAAAAGCAGCCACATCAGCAGTTTCTTCTTTTTCCCATCACAATGTGCAACTTTGCTTAGTCTCTCTTGGGAGATCAAAGAACTTGGGAGTGAGAAGAAAGCACAGGCCCCAGCTGATGCTATGTCATGCAATGCCATGACTGCTTTTTACTCATATATCTATTCCTTCAGTGTGGGTACAATAGTAAATACAAGTGTTTTTCATTTAGTGTTTGGCAGCACTGAAGTATTCGTGCATTATCTTAACTGTCATGGTGAGAACATAATTACTGTCCCCAACAAAAAAACGTGGAAGCTTTGGAAAAGAGATCCTATAACTCTTTGATTTCTCTGTACAAAGCATGACCAAAGCCAAGTGAAACTAATATAAGAGTACTTATTGGCTTCTTGGGCTTTTGATTAGAATTTTATTTAAATATAAACATATGATTTTAGGATTCTCTGAGAACCTACAACTGAATTAGTTACTCTTCCCCTACTGAACCCATTTTTTCAGGGAAATCATTAAAGTTTAAACACAATTCATGTTAGTTAACCCACTCCTCACTAAACAAAAAAAAAAAGAGAGAGAAAAGAAAAATTAAGGAAATATTTTAAAGGAATAAGTTCAACATCAGGTCCTACTAGCTTAACTATTGTTGTGGTTTAAGCCTAACCATCAGCTAAGTTCCACACAGCTGCTCGCTCACTCCCCACCCCAGTGGGATGGGGGAGAGAATCAGATGGGTAAAGGAGAGAAAAGTCATGGATTGAGATAAAGACAGTTTAATAAGTAAAGCAAAAGTTGCACCTGCAAGGAAAGCAAAATAAGGAATTGATTTGCTACTTCCCATTGGTAAGCAAATGTTTAGCCATCTCCAGGAAGCCAGGGCATCATCACTGGTAAGTTACTAGGGAACACAAATGTCGTAACTCTGAACATCCTCCTTCCTCCTTCTTCCTTGCAGATTTTATTGCTGAGTATGCATGCCATCATATGGTCTGGAATATCCCTTTGGTCAGTTGGGGTCAGCTGTCCCAGCTGTGTCCCCTCCCAGCTTCTTGTGCACCCCCAGCCTACTCACTGGTGGGGTGGTGTGAGAAGCAGAAAAGACCTTGTTGCTGTGTAAGCACTGCTCAGCAAGAACTAAAACATCCCTGTGTCATCAACACTGTTTTGGTCACAAATCCAAAACATAGCACCATATGAGCTACTATGAAGAAAATTAACTCTATCCCAGCTCAAACCAGTATAATACACAAGCTGTGGACAGAGGAGAAAGCAGAACTCTGTTGTATTTCCCAGAATCACAGAGCTGATGAGGCTGGAAGCAGCTTTGGAGATCATCCAGTCCAAGCTCCTGCTCAAAGCAGGGTGAGCTGTAGCAGGGTGCTCAGGGCCATGTCCCATATCTCCCAGGACAGAGACTACACAGCCTCTCTGCTTCAGCATTGAACCACACTCACAGTAGAAAGTATTTCCTTATATTTAACAAAATCTCCTGTAATTCAGCTTGTGCGCATTGCCATTGTGTAGATACATTCGTCTGGGTTGTGGTCTACGAAAAGCTGTGATCCCTCTGGCCAGCTGTAGATGACCTGAACTGCTACTAAGTCCAACATTAAAGGATGCTTTTATAATTGATCAAATGTAGCTATTTACATTTTATGCAGGAGGAAACCTGCTTTTCTAATATGGCACTCTTACTCCTGAAGGAATTCAGCACATCAGCTGTTATCATTTTGTGCCAAGTTGTTTATCTTGATCAAATGGAGGGAGTTTTCCTATTTCTACAGCTTATTGTCTCCTTTCACTCTAGTCATTGTTTCTGAACTACAGCTGGTTAGAACGCATATGTGCCTTCTTTATCCATAGAAAATTACTAAAAAAGATCAAAGTATTTATGTCAGAAAATTCTATTGTAAGTCAAGAAAAGGAAAACGATAGCTTTCAGTCAAAATCTTTTTTTCCCCCATGTATCACATTTCAGTGGCTAGAAAAACACAAAGCTGAATCTAAATTTTCTTAGAAGAAACAACTTTGGTGGGTAACTGTCAAACATTCTTAGCTGAAACTCTTTACTCCATTACAATTATACATGTTTCCCAATCTTTTCTCTTGCATGTGAAATGAGTGACAAATTCTTTAACTGAACAGCAATACAGGAAACAACAGCCACATTATACATTTACATATTTTCTGTGCATTCTGAAAAACAAACACATTACCATGTATGTGAGTATAGCTGTAATTCTGTGTTCCCAGTACTGAAGTTAGTTCTGGTCCATCTCTTTTCACAAGGACTGTAGAATCAGACTAAACATGTATGTACATGGAAAAGCAAATCATTTCCTAACAGTGTCTTAGGAATCAGAGAAAGAAATATAACCTTAGTCACCTCCCATCAAAAAAAAAGGTGACTCTGCAGCAAATTCTCAATTGTTTTCCTTCTTGTAGCTGTAAAAGACTGAATCAATGAAGCGACCATCACTTCCTTCTGATGACTGCGCAGTGCACTTTCTTCCAATGACTTCCTGATGAAAGTAGCATTCTCTTTCACGCAGTTAACATTTTCCTTTGTTTTATTTAATCTCCTTTATTCCTACTTGTACCACTATGAAGTATCTCTTTTTTTGGTCTTTGAGGATATGTCCTTGCCAACATATAATCAATTATCAAAACCCCTTTAGCAGACATTTGTTCAAGCAATGTGTGTTAAATTTGAATAATCTTTGGTCATAAATCTGGCCCTTAAAAGGAAAAACACAGATGCAGTATGTTGTGAAAGCCATGGAGGCAATGACTATGGAACACGGAAAACTAGGAAGTTTGTATAGGCAACAGTTGTTATTGTTATGAATACCATCTAAAGTAAGAAACATTTTAATAATTTCCTGCTTGAAAGACTTTATAGTTATTTAGCCAATAAGATTAAAAAAAATACAGATTATTTTAAAAAATGGCAAAAAACCTTAAAAGCGAAGCTCCCATTGTTTCTGATGGCTGATATTTCACATTCCATTGGTGCCCAAATGGCATCATGGCAGTGTCACAATCCACAAGAAGTGGAAAGTCTTGTCAAACGAGATCCTGATACCCTGAGGTTGGTCCTTTCTGAATAGATATCAGATATGATTTTTTCTAACTGACCCTAACCAGCCCATTTTCAGGTTCCTGCGATTACTCTCCACAACTACTTTACCACATTAACCTCTGTAGCAAACTGTAGCAATATGAACAGAGAGAAGTACAATCCAGAGACAGAGGACAAAAATGGAAGTCAGAAAACTTGTGTAACAATTTCTTGCTGAGACAGAAGGGATAGGGCAGTAACTTATTGCGTTAGACTAACATGTGTGTACAGTGGATGCTGAGGCTATTTTGGTAAGTCACTTTGTGAGACAGGATCCTTCTCACTCTAAGGATTGTAGCAAGGCATGTGACACATTCAAGGTGACGGTATTGGCAAATTAATTGACATTTTGCCAATAAAATAAGATGTTTCCAAAGTTCTATGGGTTATAATGGTCCTACCCAACTCAGTTCTACACAAATTCATAAATGAAAATCTGTGTTATCAATGGGCATGTTCAAGGAAAGATTTCCTGTGCCAGTTTCAGAATGGTACATTTAACATCTGTTAATCATCCTACTTGGCAAGACAAGGATGCAGTGACTAGGAAAATGATAAAAAATTGCTGACAAGGTCAAGCTTTGTAATAGCATTTATTGATTCTAGTATTAACAATGTTAACTTTGCATGTTGAGTTCTACAGACATAAGCCTGTTTTGTAATTATTTTAGTTATCTTATCTACTGTTATATAGGGGGCTCTGAAGCACTGATTCCAGAAATACAGGAATCACATCAATTTCTTCTGATTTGGAGTGAACAGAAATCACTTCTCTCCTTCAAGACAGTATGGAGAGTACCTTCTGCTTTGTAACTTGCTCAACAGTTACTCCAGGAACAGCTGTACTAGTTATACATATGCACATTTTCATACACGTGCATATGTGTATATATATATACACATAAAGTATGTTTAACAAGTACTTATGTTCAGGGACCTGGAAAATAACAATATTTTGAGTTTGAGTGGATTTTGAATAGATCAATGTGCATGTCATAATGTCATATTTCAAACGTCAACATGCTGATTTCAGATATGGATTTGCAGCCCTGGTGTTTTTGAAAATACAACTAAAAGTCAAGTCCTGGCATGTGTAAGTATGGTACACACTAGATGAGATGAATTAGTGACCAGCTGCAAGATTAAGGTGCAGCTTTGATATTGGCTCAGATGTCAGCAGCAGGGCATGGTGGGAAGGTGTACACTTTAAGGTCATGGCTTACATCTGGGTAACAGACTCTCCAATAAAGAATGAGCTCCCCCCTGCTTCTGTTCCAGTTTGGGAGACCTGGAAAAGGAAGATTATTAGCATACAAAAGAGTCTTCAAGCTAAATGTTGCCATCTTCACCTCTACAAGAGTTCCTGTTCAAATTGTGCTTGGTGGATACTGTTGCTGAATTGTGCATGTTAGTCAGCCTTACAATATGAAACATTTTACAAAAGCCATGACACTGATACATTTTGTTGCAAGTAGTGCATATTTGGCCATGTCCCATGCCTAATTCTAGAAGAATTTACAATAGATTAACTTGTCCAATAATTACAATTAAAAAAAAAGTAAAAAATATTGATTCATTAACGGCTTTGTTCAAACTTAATTGCAAACACTGTGAAATACACCATGAATTAATTAAAAAACAGCTGCACTTCTAGTTAGCCCACTGTAAACCACTGCAAAACCTAATACCTGTCCCGGGTTTTCATACAGCCTATACGTACATGTACATAGGTAGGACAGCAAGAATGGATTCTCCTAATATGTGAAAAAAAGGGCATTTCATCTCATAAATCTTTCCCAATCATGGTCAGAGAACATGGGGGAGAGAGGGTATGTGAGAAGAACAGTACACTGAAAAGTTAGCCAAGAAAGGAAATGAAACAGTGCTAAGAAGCAGCTTTTTGTACCATTCCTCTTCCTGTCACATGGCTCTGAGTGTCTGTGCAAGACGCATGTGCTGGGATGTCCCTGCGGGGAAGGAAGAGGCATCTTTAGAAGCAGATCAGACAGGTCCCTTTCAGGGAGCAGATTTTCAGGGAGCAAAAGGCTGAAAAAACTGTTCAAGGCACCACAAATTCTAGCCAACACTGTTGAACAGGCTATTTACACTGCACATTAAAATCCACCTCCCAGAATCTTCAGATTCATGTTAATGGGCAGGTGCAAGATTTTTTGCCCAGAAGTATTTTAAGGGACTAGAAAAATCCATTCCTGACAACAGAGGCTTTCAGGTTATGTCTGTACTTGTACATTGAGGAGGAACCTCTCTCTGATGCTGAGGTCAGCCAGTCAGACTCCACCCTACCCACCAAACCCTTTTACCCTCCAAAACAGACTTGTCACACCCAAAATAGGAATGAGAATTGTCCCCTGCCTGTGCTAACTCTAAGACACACCTGGGAACTGTCTGAGAGTTTGCAACATCAACCAGGCTAACAAGTTACCAGTATAGGTAATTGTGTCCCAGCAGCCAGGGACATGTCATGGCATTTTAAGCACTTTTGAAAAAATCATCCTGAATAATATCCCAGCAGATATACTCAGGTTTAACTGGCTTGCCAAGCTGGTTCTTTTTTATTTAGCTGCAGTGTGATTTTCTGAAATACCAAAGTGTACTAAATACTATCAGTGTTGCTTTTCTACAAAATTTGGTGTCAAAAGCCCTACCAGTGCTTCTCATGCTTACTGGCAGGCAAGCACCCTTCCAGATAAACACTTTATCCTTTCACCTCCAATTTCCTTCCTTTGGGTCAAGTCATTCCTTTGAAGGGACACGTCCAGCTCCACATCCTGTCTCCTGCTCTATGCAGAGGATCTTGTCTCCCCTCTGCTGCTTGGCAGGAGGTTTTTCACCAGGTTGTCAACATCTGGGTGGGTCTTGAGCTGGTAATTATCCTGAGGACTTCACATCTGCGGCTCAGGGCTTTGGTCCCTGGCACCTGAGCTCCCATGGCTGAGTGCTGCCCACTGAGAAAGCAGTCCCTTGCCCCACATGGGCTCTCTGAGGGGGTGGCTCACCCTGATGAAGGCAAGAGAGGGTCAAACCTTTTGAAACATGGCCAGAGAAGACTAGTGAGAGCCTTGTCCTGCCAGAACATCTACACAGGCATGTCCCCCCAGCTTTGCTTGCTGCTCTCAGCTCTCTGCACTCTTGAAAAGTCATGGGTGGGATGAGCTGCTCATCTGAACCCTGTAATAGCAATGGAGAGCAACAAGGCACCACAGAGAGTCAGCTGGCCTGTTTTCAATAGCTGCTTAGGGAAAAAATGGGGTTTGCCCTAAAAATGCTGTTTTCCTCCATGGACTATAACCACACCCCAGAGGAGTGTTGCAGGCGCCACGCAGAAAGTTCACACATTTTCTACTTGGAAATTCTCCTGCTTTGAAAGTGTGAGTGTAGATTACAGGGACCACTGTGACCATGCGATCTGATCTGTTCCTTCATAGTCTGCTAACCTGAGAAATTCTTCTACAAATACAACTTCTCTGATATTAAAAAATCCCCAGTTTCACCGACTCCACTGACTAAACACCCATACTGTTAAATGTGTCTAGAGCAGGTTTGGACTTTCTAGCCCCGACTTCCTATGTCATTATAATCTTATCTAACAGACTGAGTAACACATAATCTTGTGATTTTTTTTTTTCCCCCTAGTGCCAGCACTTGCTTACAAATTGTGGTGATGTCACTCCTGTCCCTCTCCCTTGCGGTCCTGGACACTTCCATCTATAGGGCACATTTGTCAAGGGTCACTAAAAAACCAGTTTGAGTCAAATCTCAGTAAATAAATAACATATTGATGTTCCTTGAGGAACAGATGAGTGAAATTTTTAAAACATTAGATACTATTTATTATTTTTATTACACATCCACCATTACAGGACACTGGCTTTTTTAACAGTCCTAATTTATTCAGGCAAGGGACAAGCAGAGTTTACTGAACTGAGATCCTCATTTTGTCCCTACCACATCTCCCCTAAAAACAATTTGCTGAATGTTAATCCAAGTCACCTACAAGAGAGAGGTAAATTAAATACCAGCTTAATGACATGAAAATTTTCAGATGGCCACTGTGTACCTTAGCAATGAATGCCCACTTTCATGAGTAGAGAGGCTGCCACTTTTAAATCTAAATTTAGATAGGTGGTGCATTTCTCTTACAAAGTATGAGTTGATTTCTACCAGACAGTTGGTTCTCAGGAATAAATACCTATCACTTTCCACCATTACTAATTTTCAAGGGTATTGCTGCTGTTTTCATGGCATTAAAGAGGATCTGACCTCTGTTGATCTCTGCAGTCCACTTTGAAGTGTATCAGTGGCCAGTTATTACTGTTTACATGTATTTATACAGTTTGAGGGCTAAAAGGAAAGTAAGTCCTTTTAGTGCTAGGTGCTGTATAAATAAAAATGAAGGGTGGTCCAGAGGATGAGCCTGTAGTCCAGGAATGGCATCAGAATCTGATGCTCTGCAAGATTCCTAAAAAGAGAAAACAAACTAATAATATTATTCTAACAGCACCTTCATGCATATTTATTTTAGTTATTTACAGACTAACTTTAGCAACAGTGAAGGAAAAGTTTCAAAGGCAAAAAGGTCAGGTAGACACCCTGTAATGGAGGAAAGCCTATGTAAGTCATGTGTGAAATTTCTTTCTTGTCTTCAAAATTTTTTCCCCACAGCTCTACAGGAGTCACATTGCTTCCCAAGGAGAACAGTCACATCTGAAGTGAAATGTTGATAATGTTTAGCACTTGAGCCATCATACACATTATGCATGAGCAAGAAGTTAGTAATAGAAGGCAATTAAAACTACAAAAAGATTTGAATTGGCAGAAAAATTAATCCTAAAGTCACATGGATTGGAAACAGGACTTCTTTTCTCTGCCAGTGCTGGCTGGTTTCCCAAGATAAGTTTTTACAGCAATTTGTCCAGGCTACTTTCAAAAGCCCCAAGTTATCAGAACTTTTGGCTCTTTTCAGAAACCCTAAAATCATCTCAAGAATACCGCAAATTTCAGAATTGCATTCCACATCATTCAACGATGTCTACCTAAATCCCAAGAATTTCTTCCCACCTTTGGAGAAAAATCTTGTGGACCTGCCTCCTCCTGTCCAAGACAGATCTCCCACCCCTTTCCCTCAGAGACCATTTGATGAAGTTAGGACAAGCTGGCACATGTTCAGACAGAGCGGTGCTGCCTCCCGTAATTGCTCAGACCATTTCCATAGGCAAGGGAGGATGGGCCTCCTGGACTCCTCCCAGAGCAGGACAGTCCACAGCTCACCTGGGCCTTGCTGGAGCACTCATTTCCCTAGGAACTGGGCTTGCAGAAGACATTTTTAGAATATTCTTAAGTACCTGGTCTGCATTTTTGGATGGCTAAATGCCTTCAGAAAGTGCCTAGAACTGTTAGTGTCCCTGTGTTCATTCCGACTGACTTCAGCTGTAAACAACAGGGAGAGAAGCGCAGCCAGAAGGCAATGAATCCCATTGAGAGTAGATGTCTACATTATCATGGGGCAGATGGTCCTCAGAAAAGCATGCAACTTTCCATAGAGAGGCTGGAAAACCAGCTAAGCCTTGAAGTCTGATTTTCAGGTGACTGGGTATAACTGAGGTGCCTCTGTCTCAGCTCCTCACCAGTAAAACAGAGACAACCTTCCTCTGTCCAACCTGGAAGATGTGAATAAAACTCTGTACATATAATGCAATACTTCAACACATAAAATAAAAGATACCTGCCACTATGTGACTGTGCTGATGCAGGTTAAGACATGTGGATAACGGTCCAAACAGCAGATCAGCAGCCATTGCAGCTGCCACAGAAGCACTTTCTGTAACATTATTGCTCACCACACAGTGCACAGGAGCCTGACAAAACATAGGACTCTTAAACACCTCATCCCTGTCATAACCATCATCCCTCCAGTGTCTGTTTTCACTTCGTTACAGGACAGTCAGCACACCCCTATAGGCTGTCAAAGGATCTCACCTGGGTCATCAACATGCGGGCACCAGCATCTCAGACTGGCAGCCTCTCAAACGTGGCTGTCGTCCACAAAATGGGATTCATTAAGTGAGCTGTCCAACTGGTCTGGAACACATTAAAGTAAAAGGAAACAATGCTGCACAATGAATTTTCATCCACTGAAATGTGTTACAGCGCTTATCAGGTATTTGTGTAAGCTGGCTCTACAGTAATATCAAGCTGATAACAATTTGCAGCTCCATTAACTGCTGTTAGGCAGCAGAAAAAGCAGACATGCTGAAAAAAGTCAGCCACATAGGAACAAGGAATTCCTGGTTTAAAAAAGCTATTTACATGTTAAGTGAATTGCTTCTGTTGAGCTGATATGTGTAATAAAGGTAATGATTTCTCATGCAGCTAAAGACTGCTCTGAATATTGGAGCCATCTTTTTATTTATCTGATGAATGTAATCTGTAAGAGCCCTGCCAATGAAAGGCAACATTCCTCTATTTCCCATTTCAAGGGAGCAACTTACCACCACTTACACTTCTAAAATCTTATTTATTGGTTCCCAGGACTGTTCCTTTGTGTCTGAAAAGAGGGAAATATTGTAAGCCATCCCTACTTCAAAGAGTTTAAAATTCAAGCTTATATATAATACAATGAAAGATCACATATAACAATGAGGTGGAAGTGGAAAAGGAAAGAATAGAGTCATATATGTACTACAGGATAAATAGTTTCACAGTGTGACTCAACCACATTTTTGGCTTGTTATCACAGACAGCAAACATTGGAACTAAAATAAGTGCCTAATGATAAAGCCTTGTTAAAATCACTTCTTGAAGACCTGATGGTAAAATGTAGGCCTAAAAGAGCAAGCTGAATGAGGAGAAGAACTGGAGAAGCACAGATGTCTGTCTTTTGCATTAGTAGGATGTGACACAAAGTAAATATGGATTAAACAAAGAGCAAACATAAAGAGGTTACAGTGGGTCACATAACTTTTCATGAGGATGTGTCAGTTTTAATGACATCCCTGGCCAGATCATGACGGAAAGATCCATTTACCTCGGTAGGGTGATCAGTAGCTGTATGGGTAGGAAAACAGCTGCTCCCAACAGAAGGCAGATTTCAGCTAAAGTTTCCTAAATTTGCCTGAGATGTGGGAGACCTAGTTTCAGATCCTAGGCTGGGGCCAGCCTGGTCTCAAGAGATAAATGATATGGTCCTCACTTGGCCATGAAGGTCCTCAGGGAACATTCTTGATGGGAAAGGGAATTCACAAGAGAGGTTCTCAGGGCGGGATAAACATTTCTCCCATGGGACTAGGCAGGGCTTGGCTGTCATTATTAGCATTGAGGAAAGAACAGGAGGTGACAAAATATACTAAACTAGGTAAACAGATGGGTGAAGAGTTACAGAAGGCTGAAACAAGACAATTGCAAAGAAAACTATATGGGGTGAAGGAGTATGTTGTGAACAGACTGTTGTCTAGGGAGATTTAGGGAAATTTGTTTACACAAATTGGAAAGGAGAAATGCTGGAGACCTGATGCTGATTCTCTTCACCTGATTCATAATGGCTATTCACACATCTTTAGATCAATATTACTATTCCTAAACAAACTTTGCTACAGCCTCTGAGGCAACAACACAAAGTTGCAGTTCAACACTGCTCAATACAGAGCTCTTAGGTCCTAAAGACATCTCCTCCTTCTCACAAGGCCTGGGATTTTTTTCCTATTAACTGCAGGCACCCAGTCTAAACTAATTATCGAGGCTGATTCAAAATCAGTGAAGAGATAAGCACTTCTGGGAGATGACTTATCCTGCTGTGAGACAGGTACTTAATGACACATGGATGAAGGCCAGCTGCTAGCATAGCTGTTAACAGATATTCCTGGCTTCTTCTCATCCTTACTGTCACCTTGCAGGTCTTGATAAATCATAAAGGCATTTGAGCAGCCAAGCTGAGTTAAGACATGAAGCCCCAGTACGTGTCTCCATCAGCTACCAGCAGCGGATGCCTAGCACAGACAGTAAGGACAGTGCAAGTATATGAAGATATTTCCCCAGAATATTCACCAGACTTCAATGATTTATGGCTCATGAACTTTCTGAGCCAAAGATGGCATCTCTCTACTGAATAGATTGCCATGGATTCCTCTGCCATGAGTTTATTCAGTCAGATTTTGAAGCCATATCATCTTTTTCTAATTACAGTGTCCTGCAGCACAGCCTTAGCATCACATTNTTTTTTTTTTTTTTTTTTAACCAGACTTCTACAAGTTTCAGTTGATAACCTCTACTGATCGTGTTATGAGAGATCATTTCATATTACCATTCTTCACATTCCATGATTTTATAGACTCCTCTGAGGAGTTTCCAGGCTGATGAATCTTAGTCTGTTTCTTTGTTTCTTCTAGAGCAGAATAGACATATCTTTGACCATTTCTGATGCCCTTTTTGTATTTTTCTTTCAGTTTTGTTACTAGCCTTTGTTATCTAGTGAAATAAGAAAGGGTGAAGGAATAAAAAACTGTACTGTATATTCAAGATGAAGGCACATCATGGATTTGTACAGAGGCATAATGATGTCTGTTTTGTTCCTTAATCCATGCTAAAAAATCCCTAGACTTGATTTTCTGGTTTGACTACTGAGTATGTAATACTCATACTGCTCTGAGTATGTAAAATTGGCTGTGATAACGCCAGAATCTCATTTTTGCATGGCAATAGCAGCTCATCACTGGGTATATAAATACAGGATTGTTTTTCCCTTGTACACCACTTTATAATACATGAAATTTTATCTGTCATTTAATCATCTAGTAATTTAGTACCATGAGAACTTCCTGTAACTCTTTGAAGCTATCCTCATCAGCAGATTGTCCCATCATCCCCTTTCCAGATCTTTTTTTAATATATCGGACAGGATCAACCCTAACATAAGACCTACCCAGAGCAAATAACACAAGGTCTTTGATTAACTGCAATGACCATAAATGTAGACTTATATTTGCAGTATATCATCAAATTTCCACACCACTAAAAGGCCTTGAAGTAAGTATGTTTCCATTCTCACATTATTAGTACTGCCTTGGAAATCTCTTAGATATCCCTTAAAATGACAGATTTAACTCTAGACACAAATATATCTCTGACAAATAGGTAAAAAATTGTTCATGTTGACCCAGGAGAGACATTTCTTTAGCTGTGAGAGTTAGAGAACTGTATGGATGTGTTCTTAATAGATTGGAACTTCATATTTCTGGTGTTCATCTATAGTAGATTCTCCATTGTTGATCCTATGGTGACTCCAGATACCCTGTTCAGAGTCATCAGGCTTTTTCCTGGTTAAACATTTATGATTTAACAGTGTTTAGTCAGCTTTACCTATATCCTCATCCAGTTTTACAATACTGCACCCTTCACAGTCAAATTGGATTTGAAAATGATCCTTGCTATGAGGGGCAAAACCTGTATTAAGCATTATTAGCTCTAATACTCCTAATAAAATTTAATATGGAAAGAGGGAAGATTTCCAATCTGACTGTTAAATTCAAGTGAGCAAGAGTCATTACGGCACATGGCCCTTGCCTTTTAACAAGTCACAGTTTTCAATGATTTCAGAAGTCATTCAAGCATGAAAAGCAGATGAATTTAAATTCCTGCTTCATTTGATGTTATGGGATGTTATTTTTCACTGTACCTCAGCCAGTATTCTTCTAACTTCAGTTACAACATATTTGGCTCACATTTCTCTTACAGAAATGACTCACTATACAGTAAGCATGAAACATGTTGGATGGTTGTTAAAAGGGCAGAAGCCACAAAGTATTGCAGTCATGAGATATCTGGGGAAGTCTGAAAAACTTTCAATGTTTAAGAGAGTCCTAGTTCAGGAATAATTGTCACAAAGTTAGTTGAAGGATGAATAAATGAGTGAATAAATGAATGAGAAATGCAAGGTCCCCTGCAGATCTAGTGGCTGAACAAAGATCAGTGTCAAGAACAAAAAAAGCAAAGAGGGCTCAACGTCTATCCTGCCACAGAGTCTTATCAAGAAGACAGGGAGGCAGTGAGTTTCAACTGGTCAGCTAGTTTTTATCCATCTGTTAACCCCAAATATGTTGGCATGTGGAACACAAAGAAAGAGCACAACATAATTTAACATAACAACTCACTGATTAAAAATAAAACATGCAAATGGAGCTCTGAGGATAGTATGATGGTAACAGAGATGCTCTTCAGCAACAGATTGAGACACCTCAAACAAAGCATCCATGTTTAGAACAAGGCAAAACTGTACACTCAAACTCATTTAAATATTTTCTCAATTATGCTATAATCTGTAAATAATTTCTTTTTTCCAATCCGTGATACATCATTCACCAAATGTAAGGCATCAGGATAATTTCTTAGCACAGGCAATGTTTCCAAATGTTTAGCCTCTGCTATCAGTTTAAATACACGATCAAAATACTTTCTACTGTAAAGCTTAATCTAAACTAATTCCATAGCCATTCTTTTACCTGCAAAATCTGGTTTTTAAGATTAGCCATCCACACAAATCTCAAAGTGCCTAATCATTTCAGCTGCCCTACAGTGGTTAGCCTCCCATGTAACTGCAGTGAAGAAAAACAAAAATCGTTGCAAATTACAGAAAAGTAACTGTCTTCGCTACTTGGTAGGAAGTACCATGTACCTCAAATATCAATAGTAACACACTACTGGAATAAGCTGTCCCACCTAGGAGTTCTCACTGAAAAAGTAATTTGTACCAATGGTTTCTAAATTGTGTTCTATGGACAATGGGTGGTTCATGAGTAGTAAGTGATCCACACCTGGCCTGTGAAACCATCCTGAGTAGCAGACCAGCTCATGACAGTCTGCAGAGCTTCTCACAGATCCACGGAGTGTTATAACTGCTGTTCTTCACCATTGCATCTTCATGTTTTAAAATATGATTATGTTTTCTCCAGGCAACAGAAGGCTTGCTGACATAAATACATAAAGGGCTATTAACAAGCAGGAAATCAACTGTTCTCTGTATCTGGTGTGGTCAGAGAAAAAAAAGGAGGTGATATTAGGTCTAAATATTAAAGAAAACTTTCTCTTTGTAGGGATAATACTGGAATACACTGCCTGGGGAGACTGTAGACTCTCCACAATGGAAGTCTTTCATCACAGGACTGGACAACATCTGTCAGGAATGATACAGGTTTAGCTGATTCTGACACTAAGGAAAAGAGGGAGACTAGGAAAGCTCTTATGATACCTTAGAGCTCTGTCCATTTCTTTGGACAGTTTTTTAAAAAGAATAAATCAATTACCAACCAACTGCTAAGTCTTTCCTTCAAATATTCTGCTTCCCTTTTCTATGGATGAGGATCTTCACCTGCGTCAGAGCAATCCCAAACAAGCATACAGGCTGGGTGATAAGTGGATTGAGAGCAGCCCTACAGAGAAGGACTTGGGGCTGATGGTTGATGAGAAGCTCAACATGACACGGAAATGTGTGTCTGCAGCCCAGAAAGCCAACTGTATCCTGGGCTTCATCAAAAGAAGTGTGACCAGCAGGTGTAAGGAGATGACGCTCCCTCTCTGCTCCACTCTTGTGAGACCCCCACCTGCAGTCCTGCATCCAGTTCTGGGTTCTCCAGCATAAGAAAGACATGGACCTGCTGAAGTGGGTCCAGAGGAGTGCCACAAAGATGATCAGGGGGCTGGAGCACCTCTCCTATGAAGACAGGCTGAGTCAGTTGGGGTTGTTTAGCCTAGAGAAGAGAAGGCTCCAAGGAGACCAGATAGCTGCCTTCCAGTACTTAAAGGAGGCCTACAGGAAATATGGGGAGGGACTCTTTATCAGGGAATTTAGTGATAAGATATGGGGTAATGGTTTTAAACTGAAAGAGGGTAGATTTAGATTAGATACGAGGAATATATTTTTTACTGTGAGGGTGGCGAGACACTGGACCAAGTTGCCCAGAGAAGCTGTGGAAGCCCCATCCCTGGAACTGTTCAAGGCCAGGTTGGATGGGGCTTTGAGCAACCTGGTGTAGTGGAAGATATCCCTGCCCATGGCAGGGATCTTAAAGATGATCTTTAAGGTGCCTTACAACCCAAAACATTCTATGACTCTATGATTCTATGATTCTCTGTTTCTTGCCATTTTTGTGGCACTGAGAATAGGCAGAATTCAAAACAATAAAGAAATTTGTTGCATTTCAGAAGGGTCCAGTATTTATTTTCTTCTGACATTTGCCTAGACTCCCAAGCCCATTAGTGTTAAATCAACCACACTCATTTAATAACTAACAGCAGTAATTCTTGCCAAATAATGTTCTCCGAGTCCTTTTTTTTTCTCCTTCTGTTGGAAGCAGGACACCCAGAATAAGCAGTACAAATTAGAGGCACCCACTACCCCTATCAAAGAGAGAGAGATTATTTAAAAGAAGGAATATGCCTATCTGCAGAGGGAAGATAACCTTCCATGGATATCCTGAGCATTTGCCTACACCAGAAGAGAGCTTTCCCAAGCACTGCAGTTGTGCTAATACCATGCACATCTTCCAGCCTTCATCCCTGTGTCTGACTGCAGAATTTCAGGCAAAGCAGCCAGCACCAGACTTCTTTCCATGGTGAGTTAATTGAGGAGGAAAGGGCTCATTAGAGTTCACTTTCTGAACTCACATTCATGAGGAGAGAGTTTCCAAGTGACTCCTTGCAAGCAGCCAGGCTCTGACAGCAATTACATTATGAGTTTAGACTAAGTAAACAGTAAGGAAGATTTCTGATGTGCCACAAATTAGGAACACCGAGATAAAACACACCAGCTGAGAAGGGGAAACAGATGTAGCCAAGAAGTAGTCTGCAGTAGTTTCCTTAATATGTGGTAAATGTATGTGTACACACACACACACACACACATATATGTAAATACACAGTTAATACATAAATGTATTTAGACATACATACATACATATACACATCTATCCATATATACAAATATATATGTACATATGCATATATATGTATATATTCACTCAAATTTATATATACACATATCTACTATGTGTGTGTGTATGTGTAAAAATATATATATACATATAGCTCATGATTCTTCTAGAGATATTTTCCATTAATGCTTTTTCCAGAAAGTAATTACTTTGCATTACGTGGTGCTGATGGTTTTTGGTTGGTATATGCAGACTGATGAAGCAGGGTATGCTGTCCTTCACCTTGGGTATCCACATTAGTGTAGATCTAATTCTAGACATTAATCATTGTGGTCATGAGTTGCAGAGCCAAAAATGATTGATGATGGCACCAGCACGGAGGCTTACATACACAGTCTCACTCTATCTTCTCCACACATAATCAAAGTGGAGGAGATAGAGCTGGAAGTTGTGAAGGGCCTATCAGAGCAGGCGGGACATAGCTACAGCCTTCAGCCCTCTGGAGATTCTTGGCCGAGGTGGAGCCTGTAGGAAGCCCTCGGCTTGTTTCCCTGAATCACAGCAACTGAAGATTGCTTCAGTTTGACCATGATACAGCTAAGTCTTAGCTACATCTCTGGAATTGTTATGGGAAAAAACTGAATTGCCTTGAACCTTGTGTCTGCTTGGACACATCACCCAGACTGGGGCTTTTGGAGTGATTTTATGGAATTTGTGACCTTCTACCACAGACCAGAACCCTGCTGTGACGGATACTGATTTCTCTGTACATTTTTATGTAGCATATTCCCAAGGTGAGGACTCCAAAACAAAGTTGTACATACACCATAAAGCATATTTTGTTGTCTGGATGTAAGCTTTCAGTTGTTAGAACTTACGCTGTCAGTTTTAAAGAACAGACTGCTTTGTGGTCTGAATGCTTACACGTGAATACACTTACAAGTGAATACATTTAGGATGTACTAGTACAATTTGCAAAAAGTTTATAACTTATTTCACATGCTTTTTATTTACAATGATACAAAATTAATATAAAATACAAAAATTACAAAGCAATTCCCATGTATTGCACTCTAGGCTTCCTGGAGTGTATTACCAACACTCTATCCAGATGTATGCTACAATGATGTCACAGACAGGTTGTGGTTTTAATAAGGCAGATACATTACCAAGGAGGGCTAAATAAGGGGGTTTGTAACAAACAAATAAAAGAAAGGAAATTCAAAAGTCAAGAGTGGCAAACTTTCCTGAAGCTAGGTGCACTTTAGGTTCTACTATCATGGTAAAAATATTCCATACAGTAAACATAACTTTGATCCATGTCAGTTGCAGGACTGTCAATTCCAGACCAAGGATGAAAGGGAGCCCTTTGCCTTTCCAGAAACTGAAAACAGCCTGGTTGTAGCCAACTGACTAATTTTTGTCTGTTTCCATAGTTACAAGAAGATAACATACACGCACTCGTATCAGATCATTTTTGGCAGAAGGGAATATCTCCATAGCAGTCCATCTCCCTTCCCTTCCACAGACCAGAGGAATTAGGAAGGAAAATCCAGGCTCTACAAGGGGCCCATCTCCCCTCACACAGCAATGCACTGAGAGGAGGGGACATGCTTTCAGAGCGTGCTTATCTCAAGCACAATTGTGTTTCACAAAGAGAGTCTGTGTGTACAGAAGCTTGTAACCGAGGATGAGGAGACAGCAGCCTGGTGTACCGGCCAAAGCACTTGAAGAAATAAAAGAACCAAGGCTTGTACATAGGAGAGGAAGACTTGCCCAAGCTGGGAGACACCCGTTCATATGGGAAAGGGAAGGGTAACAAGGCTAATGCCTGGGTAAACAAGAGAGGTGCTTTTGCTTACTGTTGGCGTGGGAACACAGATGAGGTCGCTATGCAACTCTACCTACTTTCAAAAGGGCAACATTTGACATCCTTACCTCAGGAAGGTCAGGCTGAGGATTTAACCCACACCCTTATTTCCCCATTTCCCCATATTTGTCATTATTGACATTCTCTCTGTGTGTTTCCAGGGAGCTTGGCTATATTCAAAACAGACATACAAGGACAGCCCAGATCTCAGTTCATGTCTTCGGGCTGCCTAAGCTGAAGAGTTCCTTGTTCCTTAACCCATGAGGATTACCAACCTCTTGATTGGCCATGCACCACATTTTCCTAGCAGTGAGGGAGAGATTCTACAAAAAAAGAAAGCACTTGAAAGCTTTTGTGTTGTAAAAAACTATGTAATATTTCAATTGTCTCCTCAGTTTAAATATGTCCTGGAATAATCCCAAATTAACTTGAAAAGAATGGGGTGTTTAGTGAGAAAAGAAAAAAATAAAAAGAAGTTTAGGTTATTTGAAATATTTTGCTAAATTGGAGGTTAGATCATTTGTTTCCAGTTATTTCCCTTGCTGAAAGGAGAATTACAAAACTCCAGTCTACCTTCACAAGAAGACTCATACACCATTGTCCAGCTGGGAGAGGAGCTTCTGTCTTTTCCTTGGAACTGACAGACCACCAGGTAGGGTGGTTGCCCAGGAAGCCACCTCACTCTCTAGTTTTCTCAGGCTCATGGAGTGGCCAGTTCCTCATTCCTGGGCCCTAACAGCATTTTGGGCTATGGGTTTCCTGCACGCTAGAAAGAAGAAACAGAAGAGAGAGAAAACCATTGTGCCTGCACCCTGATTTAGGAAATAGTGCCTACCTTGAACCCCAACTGCCACAACAGACTTTCCATTTCCAAATGCTTTAATAAACTGTGTTGACTTTTTTTCTCCAGATGTTGCTTCAGACATAGTATTAATCAGATTGGTTGAATTCTCAAGCCTTTTAGCGTCCCCAGAGCCATGTGTCTTTGATACGTGAAAGACTTGCCAAATGTAAAAAAAAAAAATATTTAAGAATTGCCCACTTCAGCCCAACAAAACTTAATTAATGTACAGGAATCTAAATTCTGTCCTTTTCTTATTAGTTTTTTATTTCAGTCTTAATAATGCAGGTTTCTTTTTATGCTTAATATCTCGAGGAGAGTTTTCATGTGATTTCCTATAGAAAAAGACTAAGGAAATGCCCTGAAAATTCATTGTGTAGAATCGTACCAACACTTCCATGAAATATCAACTGTGTTGGCACAACTGGATCCATGGAACAGCTCTTCATTCCTCTTTTTACCTACAGGACATTCACAAGAAGGCCATGCCTCCATTTTTGCTTTCAGAAGTACAGCACGAAACATTTTACAAGACTTTGTGGCTTGCTAACAAAATCTATCTGATTGTCAGGGAAGAAAAAAAAAAAAAGACAGAGTAAGATTTTGTAGAAGCAAGTCTGGCTGAAGTTTCTTTACCTTCACATTGGTTTGAATTATTGCTTCCTGTCACCCAGCATAATCTTTTACTGTATTTCTTCAGCCTGGCCCTCGTTAGGAAGGCAAAAAGATACAGCCCAAGTTCTATCACAGTCTGAAGTCATGAAACAAGAAGGGAAAACATTAGAAGTGAAGAAATAAACCAAGAAATGTTTATGGTGGGTTTATTTATTTCTCTTTTTTGTTCCATCTCTGTCTCCCTTTATGTGTTTATGTATACATGCACTTGGATATAGATATATGCATAGCTATGTCTATCTACATATATACATACATATGCACACTGACATCATTTTGCCCTCTGTATATGTCTGCACTTTGTGTTGTGTGTATGATAAAGCAATCAATGAAGAAATGAATAACAGCAATACCTGATTACCTGTTGTTCCATGCTCTGGATAGTTAAATCACAAACCCTGTATTTTTAACAAACTAAAAGAGGAAATAGTTGCCAATAAATATCTGGCAACTGAACAATTAAGAAAGTTCTAACCCTCAATAGTTCACAACCTCTTTCTCAGTTGAGTGGTTGTTTGCTGTTGGTGGTGACGTGCTGTTCCTATATCCCCTTCCCTCACCCCTCCACCCCATCACATGGCAGAGAGGAGCGCACTTCCAGGAAAACCAAACAGGACCAGAAGGCTGATCCTGAGTGCTGCTCATCCAAGCAGCACCAAGACCACCATTCGAGCAAGTCTTGCTTTGCTGCCAGCATTCAAGGCAGTGCATGAGGGAGCAGAGCAGCATTGACAGGAGGGCCAGTGTAAGGACCAAGGCTGCCCTCACAAAGCAGTGAGAAAAAGCTTGCAAAGAGTGAGAGGGTGAAGGCAGAGAAACACAAGACACTGCATCTGTCTGATTTTTCTCCAGAGCCTAACAGCTTCCCCCCACCCAAATTCTAGCTAGTTATTTACGTAGGCAGCACTTTAACAATTCTCAATTTCCCATTTGTTATAGATGCATTAAAACACTGAGTACAATACCTACAAGAATTTCCATTTGATCTGGCTTAAACCATATTTACTTTCTTACCCAGTTCTTCAAATTCTTTTTTGCCTAAGTAATTGTCAGTGCATATGATGACATTAGAGCTATGGCATTATGTTCTAAGTTGGAGCTGCACTACAAAGTTAAAATGCATCCTTCATATTTTACAAAGAATTATGCAATTTGTTTTTCAAACCATGGCCCATTTGTGTTTTCTATGTCAGTCCTCACACATTAATTTCAAGGTCGAATAGAAAGGAAGCAGATATAAACACAGAGAGACTGATTTCTTGAATTATTGCCCAAGTGAGCACAGATTTCATCTGCATCCTTCTGGAACTGGTACTTTATTCAAGTGAGGGGGAGGACGTGCTCCAGGCGCCGGAGCAGAGATTCCCCTGCAGCCCGTGGGGAAGACCATGGTGAGGCAGGATGTCCCCCTGCAGTCCATGGAGGTCCACGGTGGAGCAGATATCCACCTGCAGCCCATGGAGGACCCCAAGCCGGAGCAGGTGGGTGCCCAAAGGAGGCTGTGACCCCATGGGAAGTCCATGCTGGAGCAGGCTCCTGGCAGGACCTGTGGACCCATGGAGAGAAGAGCCCATGCTGGAGCAGGTTTTCTGGCCGGACTTGTGCCCCCGCGGGGGACCCACGTTGGAGCAGTTTGCTCCTGAAGGACTGCACTCTGTGGAAGGGACCCATGCTGGAGCAGTTTGTGAAGAACTGCAGCCCGTGGGAAGGACTCACTTTGGACAAGTTCATGGAGAGCTGTCTGCCATTGGAGGGACCCCACACTGGAGCAGGTGAAGAGTGTGAGGAGTCCTCCCCCTGAGGAGGAAGGAGGGGCAGAGACAACGTGTAATGAACTGATCATAACCCCCATTCCCCATCCCCCTGTGCCACTGAGGGGGAGGAGGTAGACAAAATTGGGAATAAAGTTAAGCCTGGGAAGAAGGGAGGGGTGGGCAGAAGGTTTTTTTTAAGATTTGGGTTTATTTCTCATTACCTTACTCTGGCCAATTGGTAATAAGTTAATTTTCACCAAGTCATGTCTGAGTTTGCCTGTGATGGTAATTAGTGAGTGATCTCTCCCTGTCCTTATCTCAACTCATGAGCCTTTCTTCATATTTTCTCTCCCCTGTTCAGCTGAGGCGGGGACTGATAGAGCGGTTTTGGTGGGCATCTGGCATCCAGCCAGAGTCAACCCACTACAAGTCCAAGTAGAGGTATCTGACTGTACACCCTCAGCTGATACAATGGATTGAGGTACTGCTGTTGGAAGGAAGATTTCTCTTCTAGCTCCCGAAGACAGGAATAATAAATTCACCCTTTTAGAAGCTGAGCATTCACTGTAATGGGCCCAGATGTAAAAAATGTTCAGTGGTAAAACACAAAATAGGTTTTAATTGCAACTTATAGATTTCCTTATCCTTTTTTTATTTCTACAGCATTTTTCTAATCACGAGCTACAGCAAATATTAAAGGTTTTCTAAAATAGAGCTCTTAGAGAGTTTGTCTGGAAAGGAGCATTGTGGTTTGCTGCCACTGACTGCCCCTTATACAACTCAATTGGCCCTTGAGTTTATTTGAGGCATCTGGTCATTCTGTAGTACAAACAGAGGACACTTAAGAGTGAAAGTGGGCACCTGTCTGAAGTAGTGTGTTCTCCCCTGGTTGTAGCAGTAGCATCTTCTAAGATCATGTATGTAAGAGAACATCTGCACATTGTGAGTAAATAAAAGTGGTCCAACGTGATGTTTAAGAACCCAGCAATTCATAAAATCCACACCAAATTTACCTAGAGCAACCCCAGAACTTTGAAATTCACTGCCAGTACTCAGTCAAGTTGATCCACGCTGTTCATCCTCCAAGAGGTGCTGTGGATCTTTTCTGCCATGTTTTCCAACATGGATGATGTTTCAGACAGCATTGCTGTTATATAAGTCTGAATAAGACTGAAACACCTGATAACACACTCATGCAGGCAGGTAACAGTGGCTGTCTCTACATTCTATATACATCCCATCCCTGAGAGCGATCTCTGCACATCAAGCCAATACTGACTATGTCCACGTTGCACAGCATCTGACTGTGCATCTGCTTTGGACTCCAAGTCACAGTGGAGTGGGAGGAGAAATCATCTCAAAGTGTCTAAACAGTGTGGGACAGCAAGGTGAGGGTACCCTTATGGGAGCTCAGAGGAGTAGATCGAGGTACAAAACCTGTGTGGAGTGCTGGAGGTTTGCACAGTGCAAAGGGAGCCCAGGTGTGACCTCCAGAGACTGTTGAAAATGGGCACCAAGAGAAACTATCCCCAGAAGGAAATCTACATTTTGTTTTGGAGAAGACTGGTTGACCGGAAAAGGAAGCTCAGGAGTGAACTAACATTTAGGCAGGGGACCAGGTGTAAACTAGGCAGAGAAGTTATGATAGTGTAAACACGCCCTCTACATCTGCTTCCCAGCAGCAGTGAAGCAAAACAGATTCAAAGGCTGGATCAACAGACTAGAAATTCTTAGATCTGAGTCCAGTCTGATATCTGAACAAGCAGTTTATGTATGTCATTGTTCACTTAACCCACAAACAATCTGCACACTCTGGTACTTTTAAAAGATGGGGTTTACTAGCTTACCATTCCTCTGGCTGTGTGGGGCCATTCCCCAGCTGTCTGCTCACAGGAGTATTTTGCTGGTATTACCTGACACAGACTGTATGCTCAGAATCAGTTAAACTAATGCAAACACTGTCATTAGGCAAGTGTGGAAGGAAAAACAAACATATTTATAAATTCTGTTTATTCATGTCTTTAAAACTTTGTCATTAAACAACTGTTCAACATGCCAGGCATCTACTGATATATACAGATCTACGCATTTATGAATAAAGAGGCATCTCAGTTATGCTTCATGAAATCAAAACATATTGCAGCAAACTAATGAAATTTAGGTAAACACTCCACAAAATCTTCATTTGCCAGGTTTGCTGTATCTGAAATATTCAATTATCCATGCTTCAGGTAAGAAGATCCCACCGCCACTCACATAAATAAAATTTGAACAAGACTGAATAATTAATGCCTGATCTCCCTAACCTTATAAAACTGAACATTTTGTGGGAAGGGTTATGCTAATGCAAAGCGGGTGAAATTTAAAGTTTCCAGATCACACGATCCCTCAGAGATCTCCATTCAGCAGTTCTTATTTGGGGAAATTCCTGTCTATCGTGACTGGATCTCAGGGTTGAACTACAAGTGTGGCATAGCACAAGTATTTCCAACAGAAGATGGCTGTTCCTATGGCTGGTGAGGTGCATTTCACACATACAAAGCAGAAACAAACTAGCTGTTAGATCACTGAGGGTTACCTTAGTTTGAAGAACATCCCTAGAGAGCCTGCAGATGCTCTACTGTCCTTGACAGCATCTTTCTCAAGATCCCAAAATGAGGGCCAAGGGATGACCAGAGGCATATACCTAGCACATTCAGGTGCGAGAGTCCCTTTGGAAAAGAACTTCTGGCAACTCACAAAGACCCATTGCTCTAAAACTGCTAAGTACTGCATCAGCATTGCAGCATCTTAGGCTCGTAAGGGTTGCAGCTGGCTTCATCATACTTCCAGTGCTCAAGCAGATCCCTGAGGTCACAAGAAAACAACAGAAACACCAATTACTTAATTTCAACATAACAGTCCTGGATTTTGGCACACAGATAACTCTTTGGTAACGTGCTCTCTGGCACCTCTCAAGGACTTCACAGAAATTTTTAGCCCCTTTATAATGGGTTGATTGCCACTATAGTTCTAACATAAAGGCAAACAAATGCTGTCTCTATCCTAATGACAGGGAATGTGATGATTAGGGAGAGCAGGTTCCATATTAGACACTCCCCAGTTTAGGGACCTTTAGGTTCTCCAGCCCAAAAGGAAACCTAACTCTAACCCTAAACCCAGCTGAGTATCTATTTGATCAATGGAGTCTAAAAAAGCCCTGACAACAAACTGAGTGTGCTAGTCACATAAGTGTGTTAGGCATCATCCCTGTTAACCTGTTAGGTTAACCTGCAGCAAAGTCAGGACAGAACTGGTAATGGGAACCGAGGCGTTTCAGCCTCTGCCTCTGAACCACTGCACTACAAAAGATCCCAGCATGCAAAGAAACCCTGGGTCAGAGTGAAATAAGCAAAAACTAAGCAACAGAACTGACATTTACAGTGAAAACCTTTCTCCCTATTAACACTTCTAACTTTTTTAGCTATGCACAGAAACAAGTGGATATTGCCAAGAAGTGTTACTTTTACATGCCCAGTATTTCCTGTATGGGATATTATATTTTCTAAGTCCTTTGTCAAAATGCAGTGAAACACATCCAGGGAAAACCCCTCTGTCCTCTCAAGAGGATGCACGATAGAAACTGAAGTGCTCAGCAGTGTTACAAAAGTGAGTGGGGGCAGTAATGAATGGAAACATATAGCTGTATCTCTAAGCTGGCATAAACAAAGCTAGAGACAGAGTGCTAGGTGATATGGAGATGGGGGGATGGGGGATCACTGGCGACCTGTCAGGCTGCCTCCTCCACTGTGTCACCAGGAGCCAGCGCAGGCCGGAACCGAGTGGTGACACGAGATAACACTATCCCATAAAGGCGAAACCTGCACCAAGGCTGAGAGCACGGAACAAAGATCATGGAAACTCTTAACTCATTTGTGCAAGAGGGTTTTTTGCCTGCCATTCAATACTTTCCCAAAGCAAAGGGAACTGTCCTTTTTTTCATACAGTCAGCCCTTTACCTATGTATGAATTACCCCAATTCCTGCTGATCTCAGAAATTATAAAGGATTACTCTGACTCAGGTAGCAATAGCCCCCTGCCTGGATCATCTGAACACAGCAAAACAATTATACTTTGGCTACAGCTATGCTGTGTTTGATCCTCTGTGAATACAAAGCGCAAGCACAATCACGTAAAGAAAGGCAGGTCACTCAGACACAGCTGTTATCTATGGGCCGGGTACAGGCTGGGCACAGTGGCAAAACTGAGCAAAAGCACATCAAAAAAGAGCTACTGCCCAAGTAGTGCTGTTAACAGTACAAAAAGATAAACTTGTCAAGTGGAATTCTGCTGAGAACAGGCCTATGGACTACACAGATCCCTAGAAAACATACTTTGAGGTATTATTAATTGATTGTTATTACATTAATATCTAAGGGTCAAGGACCTAATGTACTATATGCAGCTCAAATTTACCAAGGTGGGCCCTGCCCGGAAGGCTATCAAGTCTAATCCCCTTGCAGATGGGATAACTCCATCCTCAGTCAGCATTTTGTAATAGATTTATTCTAATTTTCTGTGATGTGAGATGAGGATTGTGAAGGATGCCATGGAACCACCAACAGCTCAGGGACTCCTTCCTATACGCCACAAACCCGCTGTGAATCTTTATGAGTTGGCTCATGGTGATATGCTTGGGCAGTGTGACACCTTCCTCACTTGTCAGCATACCGAATTATTCTAAATACCCAATGCAAAGGAAAACCAAGAAACAAATCTCTCTAAGCTTAGCTGCCCAGCAGAGGAAACTGAGACTCGCTGAGTACAGCTCAGTAGGACACAACGATGAAAGACTCCAAGGACAGAGAAAAGTAAGAACTGAGAAGTGGCATGGATCCAAGAGCTGGCAAACACTTGGTTGTCCATGGTAGCTTGTTTGGACAGAGCTGGGTGACTACCTGGGGAGCCAACTGTGCTTGTCCCTTGTTCTTTTGATCCACATTTTCTCTCAAAGTCTTTTGTTCTGAGTTAACGGTTCCCAACCTTAAGATGAATTGGTTAGCCCCCATTTAATCCTGGAGAAGAGAACTGCAGCTGTTAAGATGAATTTAAACCTTCTGCAGCAATTGCAATTAGTGAAGGAGATAGCCTAAGAAACAGTTCTGGAGGAAGAAAACTGGGAACCTGCAGGGAAGAACTGGCAGCCAAAAACCCAAGACTCCTCTGAGGCCCTTCAGGAGTCTACAAAGCAGCTAGAGTTACAGCTAAGCTGGAGACTGTGGCAAGGACCTGATGTAAAAAGAATAAACATAAAATGTTTCACTTCTGCAGAGATCTACTTGCAGAAAAGCTCAAAGGGAAGAAGAAAATCTATGGGCACAGCATACCCCCCCCCAAATCTGATTTCAATCCCACAAACTCTGTTTTGCCTAAAACTATACAATACCATAGCATCAGCTAAATCATTCTTTTCTCCATAGTTTTTAATCCTGACAGATTTATAAATAAGCTGAATAAATTCACTTTGGTTAGAAATCAATGGGTGCATTCTCAGCACGCAGCCAACTTTATTTCACAGAATGGATACCAAAAAAAACACCAAAAAAAGAGAGTGATGGAGCCACACTTTACCCAGGGAATAAATAAATGTGACACTACAGTGCCCTTTTCAAAAGTATAAGTTTTTGCTGTTTCACTAACTGAAAACAGCTTTGTTATAGTCCAAAAAATATATTTTTGTATAACTGCCCACATCTATAAACATTCACAAAATAAGCAAAGAGGGGGAAAAGGAGATGACCAAGTTATTGTGGTTATGAAAGAGCTCTGTCACTGGCATTATAGAAACTAAAATACTGTTTGCATAAAATTAGACTCTGTATCTCCTCTAATCCTTGGAGTCCTGTTGATATCACTGCTGTGTTAGAGAGCATCCTTTTACAGGTCCTGTAGATTGTCATGCCATATACAGAGTAAAATCTTGGCTCTACTGAAATGAATATGAAAGGTCTCATTGCTTTCACTGGAAAAGAGATTTTAACCTATTACCTTCTTAGGTTTATATTTGACCTTATGCATTAAGCAAGTAATGAAGTGAACAGTAAACGTTACTCTGGTGTGACAAGTCAGTTGAGCAGAGCAGGTCCTTATAGGGAAGGTAAACTCTGTGGTTTTAACATTACAACACCAGTTTCTGTGTATAGACTGTACACTCAGGGAAATGTATTTTACTTTAGTATGATAAATCATTCTTTCTTAAAGACCAGACTGGAAAATGAGGGATCATGCCTACTTTTTATACAGCTCATGCAAGAAAAGGAAGTAAGATTCAGGACAAATACAGAAGCTGCACATAAACCTCTGTCCTCCACATGTCCAGGTTCAGAGAGATAAGAATCTATCCTGTACAATACTGTGATAACAGCTCAAGGGAACCTGCACAATACACACCTTGAAGGGGAATTTTCTCAGTGGTCAGGTGAAAAGTGAGGTGTCCTGTCCTCACTGTTCCACCACAATTATGGAGCACATTTCATCTCATATTGTGTGTGTCCTCAGTGTTCAGCTTCATGGCTCTGCTTCCCATACTAAAGAATCACAGAATGTTTGAGATTGGAAGGCACCTCTGGACATCACCCAGTCCAACCCTCTGCTCAAAGTAGGGTCAACTATAGCATGTTACTCAGGGCTGTGTCCAGTTTTGAATATCTCCAGGGATGGAGAATCCACAACCCCTCTGGGACACCTGTGGCTGTTGACCACCTTTGTCACAAGGACAAATTGCTGCTCAACTTGCTGTCCACCAGGATCCCCAGTAATTTTTCTGCAAAGCTGCTTTCCAACTGGTCTGGAAAGGGTTGTTCCTCCCCACGGGTAGGACTTGGCATTTTCCTTTGCTGTACTTCATGGGGTTCCTGTCAGCCCATTTCTCTAGACTGCTGAGGTCCCTCTAAAGGGCAGCGCAACCATCTGGTGTATCAGCCTCTCTTCTCAGTTTTGTATTATCTGCAAACTTGCTGAAGGTGTGTGCTGTCCTATCATCCAGGTCATTCATGAAAAAGTTAAAGAATATTGGCAATACCGACCTCTGCAGTACATCACTAGTGACTGGCCTCCAGCTGGACTTTGCCCTGCGGATCACAACCCTTTGATCCTGGAAACTCAGCTAGTTTTCAACCACCTCACTGCTCAGCTATCTGCCCTGTGCTTCATCAATTTGTCTATGAGGATGTTATGTTTTAACATTGTTAAAAGTCTGGCTAATGTCGATTTAAACAACATCCCCTACTCTCCCCTCATCCACCGAGACAGTCATCTCATTACAGAAGGCTATCAGAGTGATCAAATATGATTTCTCCTTTGTAAACCCTTACTGACTGCTCTCAAACATCTTCTTGTCCTTCATATGTTTAAAAATGGTTTCCAGAATAATTTAGTCCATCACTTTCCAAGGGAAAGAGGTGGGGCTGACTTGCCTACAGTTCTCCAGATCCTCCATTTTTATAAACTATTCCAATATGTTTGGAAGGTATCAGTTTTGCAGTCACATATGCTGTATAACTACATAAGAAGAAAAGAGACCCAACTAACAGAACATAAAATCTGCTCTGTGTTTCTCTCACATTCCAATCTCCTCCCCTGCTTCAGGTTTTCCCTTCTTAAATACATTATCCCAGAGACACTACCGCCGTCGCTGATGGGCTTGGCCTTGGCCAGAGGTGGATCTGACTTGGATCCAGGGAAGCTTCTAGCAGCTTCTCACAGGAGCCACCTCTGCAGCCCCTCCCCCGCTACCAAAACCCTGCCACACAAACCCAAAACAACACTCTATAATATATACAAAATATTAATTACCAGTATAGATGTATGCTGTGTATAAATTTGCTCCCAGTTCTATGAAAAAGCATTTAAGTATGCTTTGAACAATACTTATCCAGCTGGCAACAGAGCTTATGTATAGCTTTATGATTTATGTTGCAATCACTTCAAGAATTTTTACATGTGTAGTTGAAGCTAAACATTTGCCTAAATGGTCTGCTTAATAATGATGAAATACAGAATCAGAGCTTAAAATTGCTCACTACTACCTGAACTCCACCTGGCTACCTGAACACCACCTCTCAGTCAGAGGTACCTGCACAAATCTTGCCCCTAAGAACAGTTTAGATGAGAGTAACATAACTTATTCCACCAAGGATTTCAGGATTGAGATCTTTTCCTCTTAACCAAGTTTTTCTTCCAGACTAGGGCTTATTCACGTAAGCATGCCGCAACTGTGCCACCACAACATTGGTTTAACTGAAAACATCTTTTGCTAATGGGGCATGGCATTTCCTTGTTGCACCACATTAACTTCATTTCTTTGGATCAGGTAATTAAGGCCAATTGTCTCTTGAAAACAGCAAATGAATTCCTGACACTGTTGCACTTTCTAAGATTATCACATGCAGCTGTTGCATTTAAGAAAAAAAACAACCAAAACCAGAAAAAAATAAATCTCCACATGATTCACCAAACTGTTTAAACCCTCTTTATACTCTGTATGTGCTGAATTCTTTAGGCAAATGGCAGTTTGTACGTAGTACTTAGTACAAATAGGTGTAGCTAGGAAGTGCCAAAACAGTGACAGGTGGTCTCTCTCTGCCCAGCCGTCACAACTGGTTGCTCTTGCACAGCAAGTATCTTCAGGGCTGAGGGGAGTTACCTGATACCGCCACCTTCCTCACTTTAGGACACTGGAGGACGGGACACACCAGGGACATTTCAGCAGTGGATGCCATGTCAAATGCAGCGAGCATTTGGCCATTAGAAAAGACAATCCAGACTCCAAATACCAAATCCCCCAGTTGATGGCTTTGCTCATGTCATGAAAATGAGCAAGTTAGAAGTGTTCAGAACACAAACCTGTAAACAAGCCCTTCCAAGCTTTGGGGGGGATATCTCACAGGTCTTTTTTCCTCCTCTGTCTAAAATGTGTGAAGATAGAATGCTTTGGCTCATGTGACTGTTCAGAAGAGCAGCAGTTTATGTCAGGATGTGTATGTCTGTGCTCAGGCCAGGGGGAGCAGGGCATGAACAGGGAGCTTGTGCTACAAAAGGACTCGGCTCAGGTACCATAAGTCAGGGATATTTGTGACCAACCTGTAAAGAAAAAAATACATATATATTTGTTCACATGCGCAAGTACCAGTATTCAGTAGCCATCAACAATAAAGACAATGGAATAAAAAGGAGACCAATTTTCATTGTTATTTGACAAATTAAGAAAACAAAATTGAATTAAATCTTTCTTGAAACTAACCCAAGGTTGTCTCTTAGAAGTCTTGCTTAGAAGCAAGAAACAACTCAACCACGAAACAGAACTAAAAAGCTTTATCTAGTCTCTGCCACACTGTCTTGCATAAAACAATTTCAGTTTGGGGACTGTCTTTGGAAGGAAAGCCAACAGGGTTCTCCCAATTTGTTCTTTTTTCCTGCCATGCCTTTGGCTGTCATTTTGAAGACTGCAGATGTTTGGCTCCACTCTGAGGACAGTCAGAGTAGCTTCAGGGTGTTAGTGCAGCTACTCTGTTGGTATGAGAAAAGGAGTAAAAGCACTAGATAACAAAGAGTTGGTTTGAGGTGAATGTCAGGGCAAGGGAAAGGGAAATTAATACAGGAGCAATTACATCATTTTAATTAACTATCACAGCAATTTAAATATCTGGTTCAGATCTCACTTTCCTTCCCTTTTCTCCTCCATGACCTCAGTCCTTATCACGTTGGCTTTATCTGCTGGTGCCCATAGTGACAAACAGACTTCCAGAAGACTTTGCAAAACACTAACCTCATTTAGCCAATGCAAATGCCCAGCATTGTTCCAGGGACTGAACAGGCCTGCTGATGCAAAACTGTTCTGTTTGTTTCAGGAAACTCATTGTTTCAATAAGCAACTTTCTTGTCTGGCCATTTTGCTCCTTGTTTCAGGATGTCAGTCAGTGTCAAGGAATTGGCAGTGGTGGGAAGATAAAACAGCTTATAGTCTCACTGAGTTACATTGCAGCTCCACACAACTATTAAAAGTTCCCAGCCAGGCCAAGCAACAAACAGAAACTAATTAAGAGTAGCTTACCCATGCAGCAGTATTTAAAATCTCACCCAGTTCTCTGTAAGGCAAAAATCCCCTTCATTCCCGGGCTGAGTAACAAGCCACTCATGTCAAAATGTAAGGTGACATGTTCTTTCAGATCACAAAGGGGTCATTAGAAAACATATTTCTCAGAGTAATTCAGAATCCCAGAAGGATACACTGTGTATATAGTCAACATAAATAAAGGACAGAGTCCTGAAAGCTCCAAGCCAGACTCCAACCGTAGCACTTCTTACAAATAGATTTCCCAAACAACTTTTCCTTTTCTTTGGTGTCTAAATGTGAATCAACCCATTTGGCTAGCTCTGACTAAGAAAAAAAATTAACTGTTTTAAAAGATCTGTCCTTGCTATATATCCTTTCTAGCAAGGACAGTGACTAAACACAACATTTGCTTTTCCAAATAATAGTCTTGTGTTTCTGCATGACCTGTTGAACATGACCAGAGTGCTTAACTCCACCTCTGGGATTTAGACATGATGTGAAACTGTACACACACATATAACCTTATATTGTTATATTCCATTTCTCTGTTTTCATGATAGGTTGGTATTTCTGGATGGTCTCAAGGAAGTCACAGCAAAGATGGACTTTGATTTAGGTATTGTTTAGAACGTGTATATATATATAAAAATTACAAAATGGTTGCACACATATCAGTATTGTAAAACTTATATACATATATATAAATATATTTGTGTATGTACGTATGTATGTACATTTATTTCCAGTCCTGAAATCAAAGCTCCTATGCTACTGTCATGGTTTAACCCCAGCCAACAACTAAGCACGATGCAGCTGCTTACCCACTCCCCCCCACCCAGTGGGATGGGGGAGACAATCAGAGAAAAAGTAAAACCCGTGGGTTGAGATAAAGACAGTTTAATAGGACAGAAAGGAAGACAGTAATAAAAATAAAATAATAATGATAATGAAAATGACAATAATAATTAAAAAATAATTGGAATATAAAAAAAAGCGATGCACAATGCAATTGCTCACCACTTGCTGACTGATGCCCAGTTAGTTCCCAAGCAGCGATCCACCCCCAGTGGCCAATTCCCCCCAGTTTATATATTAGGCATGTTGTTACATGGTATGGAACATCCCTTTGGCCAGTTTGGGTCGGCTGCCCTGTCTGTGTCCCCTCCCAACTTCTTGTGCCCCTCCAGCCTTCTTGCTGGCTGGGCATAAGCTGAAAAATCCTTGACTTACTATAAACACTACTTAGCAACAATGAAAAAACATCAGTGTGTTATCAACATTATTCTCCTACTAAATCCAAACCATAACACTATACCAGCTACTGGAAAGAAAATTAACCAATCCCAGCCAAAACCAGGACAGCTACTAAGCTCTTCTACTCTCTGACAGTGACATTATGCTTTTGCCAGCTTAAGTTTGTCACTTAGGACTGCAAAGACATTCAACCCAATACATCGATGCAAGAAAACACTCACCTGTAAATACAATCTATCTCTCCCTCTTTCCAAAACTGTGCCATTCTAGCAGTATAGCAACTTTATTTATGAAGGTGATAAAGTACAGCAAAGAACAAATCCTGCTAATATAAGCCATGTCTCCAGCAGGAAGCTTTCCTGGCAGAGTAAGACTTTGCAGCAGTAGCCGACATCAGCTGCAGCCAGCTGCTGAGCAAGAGCGTCCCACGCCGTAACCTCTGCAGCAGAACCAGCTGCTTTCTGCCCACAGCTACAAAGAACTCCAAGGTCTTCTCAAACAGGTTGCTGATTTCAGCAGTGCCGAATGCTAACAACCTCCCACCGTGGTTGCAATTGGAGAGATGAAACCTTCAGTTTGAAAGATCGTCCTCTCAGAGCAGCAGCAGCAGCAGCAAAAGAAAGAAGAGTAAAAGAGAAGCTGGAACCTCCTCAAGCGGCTTCTGTGTAGGTAATGATTTTCAGGCCACGCTGAGAGCATGGTAAAGAGCAATAGGCATACTATAGGTTTAAAATATAATTCTAACTCAGGGAAGTAAGAAGTAATATGAAGTACCTCTGACATTTGGTTGGTTCTCCCAAAACTTCCTGAGCTCTATTTTATATGCACTGCAACCTCCAGGTGGGCTCTCACTTCATGTTCCTGCAATCACAAAAGACAGAATATGTTTCGCTAATGAAAGATTTTGTTAAAAGGAGGACAGTTAGGGGTTTTTCCCCTGCAATACCACCTAGCTATCCCAAGTACAAATCCAAAATCCTCCATGCTCTGCACTGTCCAAATATAACCAACAACAGCAGAAATAGAGCCAGCTTTGCAGCAAAGGACAGCAACTGCACAACTATCCACATCTTTGGGAAGAGGACAAAATGATCAGGGAAAGACTATTTTGGAAACCATTTCATTTTCAATTCAGTCCAAATGACTCAAATAATTGCACATAAAAGCAATTAGTCAAGTGACAAACTGGCAATTTGCATGCAGAATTATCCACTGTGTGTAAGTACCCTTTATTCCTGTGTGCTCTTGATTTTTAAGATTTCATGTATTAAACGTCCACATAGCCAACTGCCGTTCACACTGGTCAGTTTACTTCAGTGACACCTTGGCAGTCATTTCATTTGCATGACAACACTCGTGCTGAAAAACAGGATCCTGTTTTTCTTTAGCACATGGTACAACTTTCTTACACCTCAGTTGGGAGAAAAGCTGAGTAAGGAAATGAATCTATAGTTCAAGGAAGTGTTCCCATTTCTTATCTTTCATACCACTAAATCAGAACAGGCAGTGACTCCCACTGCAACCTGCAGAGCAATAGAAGTATACAAAGCTCAGCCAGGAATTCATGTTCTGTCCAGCATCATGGCAGACTTTGTTCCACCAAAGTACATCCTCTGCTTTACTAGATGGTGATTCTAAGATTTTATTTCATTAGCGTGAACATATAATAGAGCAATCAATTTTAGTAAAAACATTTAATGGAAAGTTGGTAATTGGAACAAACAAATTAACTCTGTAGTAAAATACACTCTTATAAAGTATTTTCAGTCATTAACACTATAAAAATGGCAGGAAAATAAATTCTTTTACAAATATAGCCTTCTTATAACCAGCCAAAAAGGATTTAGCAGATTCACCAAAAGCCTGAATAGGCTCTATTGTTCAGAGCTAATTTAAACCATCCTGTGCCGTTTCAGTAATTTAAATACCATGGGAGTACAAGCAGAGAAGATCTGCTTGTCTCTGAGTCACATAAGAATCAGGAAACACTTTAGGTTAGGAAGCATGCTTCACAGTTTCCAAAATATCAACATCCATTCCCATGTCTCCAATCAGCAAAGAAGCATCAAGCGCATACTTTGCCTCATTCTTTGGATCTGTTCACTCCCTGAAACCATTACTGGGAACACACTGTGGTGAGAGAAATGCAGAAAAATTTCTTCTGTTTTTTATGTCCTGCAAAAACTGTTTTGTAGGAAACCCCCTGCACTTACCCAGAGTCCTGATGACTACAGGGGTTCCTCTCTTGGGCTCTGGGACCTGCTGCATGGAAGTTCTTTCAAAGGCATGTAGATGTCTCTGAATACTATTCTTAAACCTGTGGCTCTTCCACACAGTCAATAGACACCTGCTTCATATAAAACTTAAGTGATTTTCTGAGGAGGCACTTAAATTTCTGCTCAGATTTAAGCATAATCCCAAGTGACATCTGAAGTCACAGTACTTTTCTAGGCTTGAGTTGCAGATCAAATAAGAGAAACTCAAGCCCAAGTGATCCCCTTGAGCACTTGCTGAGGAATGTTCATTTTTTTAAAAAAGGCTTTGTTTTCATTCTCATGATTTGAAAGGGACATCAACAGAAAGAGGAATTAAATGGCACAGGGCCGTCTTCTGAGGGATGAGAGTGGGTGGAAGGATACACTGAATTCAGAAGGAAACATTAACTTGCCAGAGAGAAGCTAGGCATTATTATGCTCAAATGAAGTGATAATTCAGACCTCAGTGCAACTATGACTCTTCACTTCCCACAGGAGACTGCTATATTCCTGATGCAATAAGTGATTAAAGATCTTATTTTCCATAAAATATATGCACAGCCTTCCTTAGGAAACTGTTCATTAACATCCACTAGAGAAGTCATTGGCAGAAAGTGAACAGGACAGGTTAGCCCCCTGCATGGAAATAGGGGAAGGGAGTAGGTGTTGGAGGAAGGAGGACTTTGGAGAAGATATAAGGAATCTGTGTGCATATGGGAACAAAGCACATCAAGGCTTCAGCACTTCAGTAAGTAAAGTTCATTGTTGCAACTTAAGTCCTGAGACAGAGCAGAATTAAATTAGAGATTCATTTATGCTTAAAACAGGAAAGAAATGTTTACTGTGCTCATACCTAGTAAAAGGTTGTAAAAAATTGTTATAAACCACTCACTTCTAGGAGACAGGACACCTAATCCATTTCACTGGGGAGACTTGGGAGGCAAGCAGACACAGCCCTAGGAAAAATACTGACAAGCTGCAAGGGCAGGTAAACCAAAATAAACAAGGGACATAATGCTGACAGCAATCAGCAAAGAGCCATGCACAGATTCCAGGTGAGCATTCCAGATTGAAAGGCAGAGTGATACCTACTGAGAATGCAGGTACCATCAAGGGCTCTGCCAGAAGAAGAGTAAAAGACTGAGAAAACATTGCACAGACTAGGGGGATCAGCTGGACTTCACAGTTGGCCTGTTATGTATCAAGCAGGACACTAATGATGTGGCAACTGGCGATCATGGTATCCAGCTATGACAAACCCTGACCAGGTGCCAGCAAGTGAATGGCAGGCTAAAGGCTGATGAACTGGAGTCCACCAGGACTGAAGTCACAATGACTCAACGTTGAGGAAATTCTGAAAGATACAAGCAATTGGGAAATGCCTGGATGAGAAAGTGTGAACCAAATCCAGCAACCAACAGGAGCAGCCAACTATATGGACTTTGTGCACATTTATCAAAAGCGCAGGCTCCTTGAGGCAGTTATAGCAAAGTGAAGAAATATGGAGAAAGTCATAGACTAAAGAACAGATATTTGGAAGAGTAAAACTGATCAAAAGGAAAGCATTTATCATAAAACACCACAGCCTTACAGAACAGCTTGAGTGAAGACATGATGTCTCAGAAGGAGCATAGGATCAGTGGCTATGTAAAGTCAGCCTACAGCATCTACTACTATAGCTCCAACAGGGAAAGGATGTATGCTCAGAAAGATGCTGGGATAAGGATATCAGTTATGATATTGAGAAAGGAGGGATTTCCTCTATACACTTTTGTGTGAATGACACAAGGGTTATAAAGTGCTGTATAACCACCACAAGCATCTGCAAGCAAATGCATTTTACGTAGGCTCTCCAACCAGGAAAGGAAGAGAGATTTCTGCCTCTGAGGGCTGCTGCTGCTAGATGCTTTAGGGCAGCCAGTAAGGCTCTTTCTGGGACAAGGCTCTAGAGATTTTAACAATTCAAAGTCTGAGCCTAGCCATCTTACAAGAAAACCTACCCTGAGATATTATATTTTACCCCACATGGATGGTGCCAGGATATATGTGCAAGGCAGGATTTCAAGGTGGCTTAGCAGTAATCTCACCGAATTTAAGATCTGGCATCATAAAAGAGAGGGATGTGCCTACTCAATAGTCCTGAATACTCAGCTTAAAGCAAATCACATACATGTCGTGCATTGGCAAAGAGGTTTTACAGTAAAATAAAAGATTTGACAGCTTTCTGAAATATCAGACAGATATTGTGAGAAGAGATCAGAATTGGCATACCATCTCTGCGTGTCAGGAAGCAATATTGCTACAGTGGATTACAGCTCTGGTTCAGAAAAGTGGTCAGCTGGCAGCATGCAGGTATTAGCTGTGGCCAGGAAACCAAGAGCAAGTTTTGCAACCTTATTTTTTAACAGCAAGAGGCCACAGAACAACACAGCAAAATTAAACCCACTAGTGCCAAATGGGAATTTGAGCACAAAACAAGGCTAACAATAAAGCAACCGGAAAGTAAAAACCATAGTAAAAAATCTGACTGCAAAGACAAAACTCACACACAAAAAAACAATGCTGTTTTGTATTGCTATGCACTCTCCCAAGTACCTGACAGTGAGGTTTCAAAGAGCAATGACCAACAGCACATAACAAAAGTTAGGATAATGTAGGAGACTCAGGTCTGAGGCCAACACACAGGCTGTGTTTCTGAATCCAGCCTCATACAGCTATAGAGCAATGGTGAGGTTCAACTGGCACGTGTCATTCAAGGTAACTGCATATCTAATGGAGGTAAACCTGAACACAACTGCTGAATAATCAGAGAAAGAGAGAGCCAGGATCAGATCCAGGAGGACTGAGACAGAGATGTTGTTGTCAAAGGAAATAAAATCCACCAGAGCAAAAGAGACGGTTTTTTGACCAGTCGTTCTTCAACAGAACAAAACCAGAAAAAAAGATGGGCTCCAGTTCTACACCAGGAGTAATAACAGAAACAAGATGTAAGAGCAAGTTTCAAAGGAAAAAAACCCAACAACCAAACAGTTAAATGACCAAGTGGAGGAAGTGGCATCCTTATAAGCACCATGTATGTACACACATGTTCTCACACCAACAGTTCCCGGGGCACTGCAGGGCCTGAAAAGCCTAATTCAAAATGAGGGAAAAGGGAAGATGGAGGAGGGAATGCTAAAGTCTTGCTCACAAAACAATAAACTGAGGAAATTAGAATAAATGAGAACTTTTTATTTTAAATAGTAAAATTTTAAGTCACAGAAATGTCAGAAAAGTTCCAGAATGGGTTATTTTTCTTCTTAAAAAGCAAATGTTACGTACAACCCATTTTTCATGAAAAACATATGTCTTTTTGATGACAGTGAACAGTGAAACCAAGCCAGCAGCATTTGTTTGTCACTGATGTTTTCAGAGCCTCAGAGAACCATTTACAGTGTCAAAGCAACATAAGTAGTGGTCTTCTCACATTATTCCCATCCTAGAGCAACCTAAAAAGCAGGAAGCAACAGTTTGCATTAGTATTTTGCTTTTAACAAGTCACAGAGCCATTAGAATCTAATGGAGGAAAAAAAAACCCACAAATCTTCAGCATTATATATTTGAGTCCCCTCCATTGCCACCTACCACAAATCACACTATCCTACAAGAAGAAAGGAAACCTCTTGGCTTGGTTTAGGTACAGCAAGACCTGCAGTAGCTCTGTTTCTCGTATGTAGGAACTGCACTCCAGGGTGCCTTCGTTCTGTTATGCTAGGCTGTAGGGTGCACACAAGAAAGCAGAGAGGGCTTTAAAAGACTTCTTTACGCTGCCTTAAAAGACTCGTTGGCACCTAGCCCTAAGGGATCTGATGGCTCAGGGGCCTTCAGCATGTGCTCCAGGGCTTGCTGAGACACTAGGAAGCTCCTGGCAGGTCACCTTGTCCAGTGATGATTTCAGTACCAGATGACGAAATGTGGCAGGGGTTGAACACATCAAGACTGAAGCTATCCAAAGGCACACCTTCATATCACTAGCTTTAAAGCCATCATATTTCTTAGAGTGTGCAAACAAGACACATGCACAAAGAAAATTTACAGGCACAGGAAAGTAAACCGGAATGGGACTTCAAAAGCTGTTTAGACAATCCCCTCGTTTGGACGCCAAGTCTCCGGTTTGCCAAGACCATCCCCGACAGATGTTTGTCATGAAATACGGATGAGGAGATTTCACTGGCTCCCTCAGTAGCATGTTGCAATGCTTAACTGTGCTTATAAAAAATATTTTCCTAAAATCTCACCTGAATCTTCTTTGCTGAAAGGTCAGTTGCTTCTTGTCTGGCTCCCAAAAGTTCACAGAACAATTTATCACTGGCCTCTTCATAATAACTTTATACATATCAGAGAGTTGTTACGATGTCAGCTGTAGTCCTGCTCCTCTAGACTAAACAAACTCTATCATTTAAACCTTCCCTCAAAGGTCATGTTTTTTAGGACTGTTGTCATCCTTTCTCCCCTTCTCTGAACTATCTACAATTTCTCCATAGCTTCATAGAAGCATGGGCCTGGTAATTGGATATAGAACTGAAAGACGACTAGTGCCAAAAAGAGTGAAAAAATTACCTCCAGTGTCTTATACAAAATACTTAGGTTAATACATGCTGAAATGAAATTTACTGATGCTCTGACAAAAAAAAAAAAAAAGAAAAAAGAAAAAAAAAAAGAAAAAAAAGGTATTGTTCAAGTAACTATACATCTAAGCACCAATCTGTGTACACACATTGTTTGCACGTGGAAAACCATATTCCCATGTGCAAGCACTTCTGTGTTATAAAGCTGCATTCCTTTCAGTTATACTTAATGCAGGCCAAGGTTTTTCAGAAATACATGCCAAAAGCTGGACTTCTAAACCCCTCTTTGGCTGCTGAAGTAATTGACTTTGATCTTCACACACTGTCAAGACGCAGTAGCACCTAACTCTGCAATCTCATAATCTTTGCAGACCTTAAGCACAGTTTTTGAATCTTAATTTTAAGCACCTTTTTGTTATTAAGAGCTGAAAGCAAAAGCACTATTCTTTGACATCCAGTTTACCATATCCTAAATTCTACAGCTCTGGTATACAGAGTTATTTTCTTTTCCAGTTCCCACACAGAAATCTGGGGAGCAGGTGGTCAGTTACTGGCATCTCTCAGCACCAGGTCCTGTTACAGTTGGCTTTAAAAGAGGGCCAAATTTAAAGACATCTCAATAAAGAAAAACAAATTTCTCTTAGAAGTCCATCAAAGTTAATGCTCGGGAATTTTGAAAATAAGTCATCCTCTTGGGAGGGACTGGAGTTAAGTTAATGATCATGGCTAATCTGTTTGAGTCAAGGCACTTCCAATACTCCTGGGCTTAAACAGATGATGTTCAAGTGGTTGCTGGAATCCCCTTTTATCTTCTGTCTGCAAAGCAATAAATCTTCTGATATACTTTTATAACACTCCAGGAAAAGAAGATCTGAGAATTAAGATTCCCTAAAACTTACACAGGGTATTTTTTCAGAGCTGAAAACTTACGGATTTTCTTCTTGCATGATGCCACCACAGTCTGCCAGTAAATCTTGTCATTCTGTATGGAAACATCCAGGTGGCTTGAACAGCTGGAGAGGAAACGTCGCATTGTCTGGCATGCAGCACTTACAGTGACTCCTGCTTTCTGCTACCACGCTGTACTTCTTCTAGTGTTTGCCATCAGAGCTGTAATGACTTTTAAAGATATGAATGGTATCAACAGTCCACACTCGGTATCCCTTCCTCATCCCCCAGTCCCACATTTTGCATCAGTGACAATAAACCAATGGATATTCAGCTGGGGTGAATGATCAGTGCTCTCATGATGGCACCACCAATACAATACAAATATGAAATTTGTTAGCAGAAGTTTGGACTCCATGAACACTGCAGGTTTGGGAGTGACAGACTCTGTAGCTCCTGAAACTACTCTGAAAAAATAAAGGGTGACAAACCCTTACCAGAAAAATGGAATTATATTTCAATTCTCCTGGACAATTCTTCAGACTTTGAAGCACCTTTAAAGCTTTATTTGCTTTTGCAACTTGTACTGCCTTACAATGGCAGTAGCTCTGTGAATAGAAGAGTCTGCACATTGCTGACAGAAGAGTGAAGAACACTGTGAGCTACATAGCTGTCACCACAGCCACAGCTCAGTTCTCACCCTCACTGCGGTCTTATTTCCCTAACTAAACACCCCTGAAAAGACTCCTTGGTTATTCTGAAAACCTAACGTTAAGGTTGCTGTATTGTGAATCTCAGATCACAAAGCCTTAATTAGAATTTGTAAAGTAATAATTGGTGAGTAGATAAGTCAGCAAGGGAATTCCTCACCTTTGCATACCTCTGCAGGAGGAATTCTCAATAGTTGCCTTTGCTGGAGCAAAGTTGGCAGCTGCCAGGGCTCAGATGGCATTTGCCCTTCATATTCAGTAGCAACAAGAACACTTCCCTCATCCTGATAGGCTTCCATGGCACAATCATTTTTAAATAAAAAAGTAAGTCTCCAACCCACCTCAGTGTTCTTGGATATGGTTATTTATCTGCAATGTGCAGGTCTGGTGCTGAATACTTATTTGGAAACATTCTGATCTAAACTCTTGTCTTTCTTTACTTGGATATTTTTGTTGTTGGCAAATGGTTAAAAACGTATGTTCCAAGGAATTTGTCCTAATATTATTTGTTTTCCTTTTCTCTTGTTTGGAAATGGGACTGTCTTGGAGAAAACAATCAACTGCAGACAAAGCCTTCAGCTTTCTGCTCAGTCCTCTATAGGGATTTTGACAGAAATGGTATTTCCATGAAAGCTCATGCATTTGCTCTATCAAATGTAGAGTGCAGTGACAGAGAATATAATGTCATAAAGTGGGAGATCAAAGACAAAAAACTGCACCTGTACTTTCTACAGAAGTATCACTGATTTTAGCAGTAATGTCAAGATTGGACCTGGGTCTTTTTTATATTCACATTCTGAAGAATTCAGCCAACTAAACGTGTTGTTTTATATGGCCACAGGTTTCTTATCTGACTCTAGCTGCTGGCCTAGAAGGACTTTGAGTATCCAGAGGGTCCTCTGTCACATCTGCCAATCACATGTGGATGTCAAGATATCCCAGGGTATTTCAGATTAGACTAAATGCCTATGTTGAGGCAATCAAATCTCATTCCTGGTGTCCAACGGATAGTCCTTAGTTGTAGACAGATGGTTACGCATACCTTTACCTGTTTGCACACACGTACGCGCACACACCCCTTTACAAGATTACACATTCCACTGCAGCTGACACTGCTCTGAGCCATCATAGGAGCTTCCAGACTGCTCATCCATTTGGGGTTTAGTCTCTGCATTAAGTCAGTTTTTTCCTAGTTTTTCCTTTGTATTACCACAACACAATGAGAAATTCCATCCTCTTGCTTATCTTGTGTCATGCTATGCAAGATAAACGGAACACCATTTGTCAGCGCTGTGCATTTTCCATAAGCACAAACATAGAGACCAGCACCCAAATAGACAGTACCAAAGTGGCAGATAATCATCTGTTTATTCTACACATTACTCCGGAACTGTATGGTTTGTGTGCACACACATGCAATACCGTGGAGGACACACTTGTTTATTCCTGTTTCAAGAAGTGTCTCTTCCAAGTACATGTGTAAACCTGTTTTCAAAGATATGCAAGTGATCACCCTGGCAGAATAAGCAGATTCAAAACTCTTCCCAATACCAGTCTGGAAGCCTGGAAAAAAGGAAACCATCAGATGCAGCTTACCTTGAGATTACTTTTTTCCAGTTTACCCTTCTCCCATTATTTTTCTCTTGTGCGTTTTTGTTTCAATCTTTATCATCTAACGAAAGGCAGTAAATGAGTTCTTTGAAAAAAGTCTTTAGAAATTTCAGGACAGAAAATTGTAAGTCCCATAACTCCTCACCTTCTTCTGAACTGTATCCGCTTTCCAATTTGATAGACTCCAGCTGGGAACTTGTTTGAACTTGAATAAGAGGGAAGGATTTTACCATCTCAGTGCAATTCAGTCACAGTTCTCCACTAAAGATCAGTCTTCCCAGTCCCATCACTAAAGGGGTTTTCCATGCAGTTTTTTTCCCAATATGAGGAATTCATTTGGCTCCAGCCTTAAGGGTCTCTTTCTCAAGGTTATTTATTGTGTACCCTGTGGGAGCTTCCAAACATTAACTGCTCAAACTTGGCAGAGGAAAATTGGTAGATTTTCCCTCTCTCTATGGAAATTTCTATTGTATGAGCCCACATTGTTGCAGAAGTCCCTCTCCTGGGAATCTCTGTCCCAGGGGAAATATGGGACAGCTGTGATTTGACATGTGGTTTCCTTCTTTTTCTGGATTTTATTCAGGGTTTATAAAAGTTCCAACAGCACAGTTGCTCCTAAACAGAACAGGAGGAGATTGAAACCTTACTCTTGCAAATGTCTCTTGCAGGATTTCATAAGGAGTGCAAACGGTGGCCATTTCTTTGATGTCACTTGAATCCGGTCATCTCCCATGTCTCCTAGGATACTGCTGACATTTTCTGACTGACTCCAAGTATCAGTGGTTGTCACACAAGGTCAGTGGCCCAAAGAAATTCTTCTTCAAAAGCACAGCAGATGAAACCTAGCCTAAACTCATATGTTTTAGGGAGCTGGTTGCCATTTCCTTTTAATTACATTGCCCACACTAGATGCTCTCAAAGGTTTAATGTCTCCCCTAAACGTTTAGCAGCCACAAAGCAGCCTACATAGGAATAACCCTCTGCTCTATTTTTCAGTACTTCCAAATAAAAGATTGGGATGTTTCTAGGCTGTCAGGAAGATTCATAATTTCTAACTAGAAACTGATTACTCCACCAATTAAATGCTGGAGTTTCCAACAATTTTCTTGACAGTTCTGCTGTTGTCACCTCTGTAGATTTGATACCACATGCACATATAGCAATTAGTTCCAGTCATGCATTTTAAAAGGCACCACATGCTCTACATCTCAGTGTGTCATAAAGCTGGCCTCTAGTTAACATTAACAAACAATACCAGTTATATTACATAGATATTATTGGGAATAGTATTCAAGTGTAACGGCTATTAACTTGAATACATATATACACATTAATAGCCTATATGTGCATATATATATATGGATACATGCAACTTATTTCTCCACTTCTGTGGTACATGGCACGTGAAATAAGCAGCAGATGATAACTGTACATTATTCAGGTTCTCTAGCTCTCCGGATGAATGGCAGTAGGCAGCTCTAAGGGGCACCGAGCTTCCTTATATCTAATCACTTAACATGAAGGAGAGGGTTGAGCACAAAGATAAGGCTTTTAGACTACACTTATCAGTTCCCTTATTTCTGACATTTAAAGCAGAAAGTTCAATCTATTCGAATTCTTATAAAACTTGAGCCTGTCGATTCTCAACTATGTGAAAGTACATACTCCTAATGTTAAAATTAGCTGATATAATTCTTCACGCTTGCTTGGCTTGTTAGATCTCTCTGGGAGTCAGAAATAACAGTCTATTGTTATAAGGTACTATGCATCTGAAGAAAATAGAAATAGATTATGATTTTAGGAATTAAAGTAACATTTGTATTTGTACTTCTTGGTTTAACTCTTGTAATATATTGAATAATATACAAATTATTACGTTACAGATAATGAGAGATGTTTTCTATTCATATTGGTCACTGATTTATGCATTCAATCAGCAGATTTTAAAGAGCAACACCTGGACAGTACACCGAGTATAATTTGGTATTTGAAAAAACTATTCAAAACTTGTATTCTGTCAGTGATCTACATAAAAAGTCACTGTCATGAAAATCACTGTCATGAAAAAATGCTTCAAACAGAAAAGTGTTTAACAGAAAACATTTAAAGCAACTCCAGAGTTCTCAGCTGTTAAAAGGTAAATCAGATTGGTTGCTCCATTAAAGTTTGTAACTGAAAAGCAAAACTGCCAGGCTGTATTTTTGCAATTACAGATGAATAATGGCTATGCAGCCAGAAACAGTGCGGTCCCATACATCTTGATCATAAATATGGATGTACTTATAATGACCTATTCTCAAATGAATACTTAAAGCTCTTCCATCACAGTTTGTTTAGCTGCACATAAAAGACTGGTACACAGCACAAAGACATCTTAAGGCTGTAAAATATGTAACACTGCAACCTCTAGGAAGCTGTCATCACTTTAATTGCGTATTTAGAAGACCATTTTTCAAAGTGCTACATTTTGCAACATTTCAGTGCAGCTCTGACAAACCCTAGAGCCATACAGCTCATCCTGCAAGTGTTGTCGGCAAGGTTAGCTGAGCGTTCTATGCTTCCTGGACAAGACGATGCAGACAAAGGTCCTGCTGTGATGAGGACCGACTGAGAAGTGCTGAATGCCATCCACTCCCAATAAATTGCAGTCCCATTGGAGGTAAAAGGACCAAATCTGCTCTCCCTGATGTCAATGGAAGGGGATTAGGAAAACCACCTGCAGCCAGCAATTGAGAGCACAAACTGATATTTACCAACAGTGATTCATCTACTGTTAACTTCTGACTGCCTGTTCAGCACTGCAAGTGTGGTGTGAATTGGTTTATCTCCCTTGAATGGAGCCGCGTTGGAGATGGACCAGAGAAGAATCTGTTTTTCTGGGCATCAAGAAATATTTCTCCAGCTACATCCATGTGGAATACTCTAACTGGAAGTATCACTCCTTTCTTATATTAAAACTACATTAACCATTTTAACTTTCTCAGACATCTGCAACATTATCTGCTTTAATCAGTTGTCACTTCTTCATAGGGCAGATACTTTTCATTAGTTTTATTATTATTGTTAATCTGCCACTGTCCTTTGCTAAATAGGTTCCAATATGCTACTGAGCTGAATTCATGGGTCCAGCCATCTAAGATATGACATATGCTTCATGGGATAATTCAGAAGCTTTTCTTCTAAACCCAGCTTCCACTTTTTGTCCACCCTTTCGAGCTGTCTCATGTGCAAGCCCAGATCTGCTATCACACAGCATCTCAAAGTGATCTTTGTGAGCCATGGAAATTTGTGCCTGGTTTTCTGGGAAAGCTGTGGATGGGTAGGAGCTTGGCCTCAACACAGACATGGCATTTGGCTGACTGCATATCCTGGTGTGTCTGGGTTACTTGGGTTTCCAGATCATGGTGGTCTTACATGGTAGTTAACATCAGGTGCCTAATTTTTGATGTTGGATGTGCAAAGCTCAGAAGCACTGAGCCAAAGGTTGTTTTTTATTTTCAAAGATAGCAGTGAGTTTGGAGTTCCTAAAGCAAGGACTTTCAGAAAGGCTCATTCTACAAGGTAAGTTATACTTAGTATTTCTGGAAAATTGCCCCCCTTGGCAAAAGCAGAAAGCCCAAGGCAATGAGGTTCATGGTCCCTTCTCAGCCAGCATTTCTAGCTCAGTGACTGTGCTTTCATATGTGTAACATGGAGTAAACTTTAGCTTTACCTCAGTGAGAAGTTAGCACCCAGCCAACACACACAGGAAAATAAAGCGCAGCAGCTATTCATGAGCACTGTACCTGGAAAGATGTTCTGGAGCAGCAGGTGCTGGTGTGCGTTGACTCTAGGCTTTGTGTCTCAGGGAGCTAGTTAAGGCACCATTGTTATTACAAGGCAGAGAAGCTGCTGAAGCCAGTGACACAAATATATCATTGCCCACAAAATTCATTCTGCATCACTTTAATGAAGAGCGGGTTTTCCTTCTCAATTACTACATGACAATAATGACTCCTTGTGATGCTGCACACCAAATGTCAGGGAGATAACATTATGAATTGAAAAAAAGCAGCAGGTTTCCATAATGCTTAGCAGCCTGATCTGCCTTATTGTTATCAATCCCATGGTCTGGAAATACCAGGAGGATCAGGTACCATTTATGCATACTTACGCACTTCAAACATCCATAGTCTTTAGGATTAGATTGTATCAGTCGGGCAGGGCCTTGGCCGATTAGCTGCGCACAAACACATCCCTAACAGTGGGCTTGACTTATTGACTTTCCAACTAGCCTTATATATCAAGAAATATCTGCTCCCCAACTCATTGCTGCCTTTTTTGGTCCTGCAGGAACAACATGTGTATGCACAGAGCAGCTTCTCTGCTCCTTTGTGTTTCGCATCTGGGCAGAATTTACAAAAGGAAGGGATGACCTGTCACCACTGAGATAAATGTTACCATACAGAAAGTTGTAAGTACAAACTTGTACTTATTTTTCTCCTTTTCTGTCTCTTCGCTGTTTAAAACTGGTGCTCAATGGTTCCACAGTGGCTTTTCTACTTCTGTAAGCAAGATCTTCAAAAGATACGAGTTAAATTCTGCAGAAGATGAGAAACACCAGCAGACCTATTAATATTGAACTTTTTAAGGCTGACCAAGGTTTTTCAGGATTCAGAAGTTCAGCTACTTTGTCTACTGTACTAAATTTCAAGGTTAAAAATGTGCTTTTTCCTCCTTAATATTGTCTAATATACATTTTTAAACCAGTTTCTCCAGTAACTGTTCTTTTTTCTCACAGCCTCATTAAATGATCAACTTAACTTCCATTCTTTAATTCTGCTTAGCTAAAAGAAAGTAAAAAGTTCTGCAAGACAGTTAAATCACTAGCAAACCTAAACAACTAATGGTTTTAGAGACTTGAACTACATAGATGGGTATCTTTTTTGAACCACCACATCCAGGAGAAGACAGTTGTCTTCTAAGAATGTGTATCTTGTTAGCTCATGTCTGAACCTCAGAAAAATGCAGGAAACTTGTATAAATAGGACTAGAAATCATAGTTTTCTATTTTACACATTATGATCAGGAGATCCTGTGCCTTCCAAACTGAGATATGCATGTGGCAGTTAAATCTGGCATCTTTTCAGATATAAATCATAGCATTACAGGAAATCTTCACTGCCAGATTCTTACAAATGAGAAAATTCAGCTAATACGGGAACTGATGACTTCTTTGGGGACATACTGTTCCACTTGCTGAAGGGAATCTCCATGCAAATAATGTAACTATGCCCCAGAGGGCAAAGAAATTGATTTTACCTCTTCCAGATATCAAAGAAAGAACCAGCATGATCCTCACTGCAATGTGTAATAAGCTGAATGTGAAGCTATGAAGGTCAATTGCCTCAGTAAGACACTGAATAGGCAGATGTTTGCAGTCAGAATAGTTTTATTTTTTTTCTGGCAATGAATGTGACTTAGCGGAGACACGACAAAAAAGATAGCAAGATCATTCCTGAACATGCAGTAACAGATGCAAAGAGCCCCAGGAAAAGCTGAGTTCACACCACCATTACATTTTATACTGCAGAAATATCAGTCCTTTAGAAATTATGTAGATGTTAATGGCAGAGGGAGAGGGGGAAAGCGATAGCCAGAGGCAGCTTACCAGCAGAGCTAAGAGCAGCTGCCCTTAATCTCCTTCCCACCTAGCAGCATCTTATTAAGCATGTAAGCCTGTCATCTCACCTCCACTCTCCACCAGTGCAACTGCAGCATCCAGCACTGATAGCCCAGCTACTTCACCAACTGCTCTATGGAGACACTCAGACCTAGCCAGCACCAAACCAATCTGCCAACATGATCTTTAAAAACTTCACTCCAACTAGGTGCCAAAAAATGAGAAACCATACTTGGGCATTTTACCAGAAAAGTTTATTTTGTTCTGATTTAAATATGGTCAAAGCAGAAATCTTTTGATGGCATATGAATCTACTGGAGACAGTACCAGTGGTATGCCCTTCGGAAGGTGAGATGATATGAGGGTGATATGAGTTCTCAGGCATCAGAGCAGGGTCTTACAAATATTGGGGGAATGACCTCATCTGTGAGCTTTATCTCTCCACTAAAATGAACCACATTTTTTTCTGGCCTATATTCAGCCACATAGCTTAGTTAACACCATGGAGCCACTCTGCACCAGGAGACAGCTTTATTGCTGAGGTCCCTTGCCTTCCTTTGGAAATCTCAACCCATATTGAGTGCAATGATGTGAACTTCAGCACAGGTATCACATTTTGATTCCAGAAACTCAGCAATCTGGTAAGCTGTCATAGTTGTATTATTACCACATGTAAGAAGAAATAAAAATTATAGAGGAAGGTACAAACAAGATAGCATAAGGCATCTGAAATGTAACCAAAAGGGTTACAAAACATTATTTGAGAGGAAAACATTATTCACTAAAAGGTAGATCAGATCCAAAGGCATTCTCAGAGCATCTGACTTCAGATAATGTTTGAAGTTTCAAATTCAATGCATTAGTACCCAAGCCACTTGGTGACTGGACTCCTAAATCACTCTGGCATTTGAAAAAATATCACCCTAAGAATATTAATAGAGCTGTTGCAAAGCTTCTTCTGTGCAACTAGAAGCAAACCCCAACACCTCAAGAGTAACGTAGAAAGAAAGAACATAAAAATACCAAATATAAAATGAGAAAATATAGTACACAGTACCTAATCACAAAATGGCTACCTCCTAACTACAGTACTTTGTGTTTCATTTAAGAGCTGACACCCCGAGAAGGCACATTAGGAGAAAACTCCTATGAGAACTGGTTGCTGAAAGAGTCAATTGCTTTGATGCTCCATCTCAGAACTAACTGGGGGATTTCTTTGGGTTACAAAGTCTGTGGATTACGTTGTCTTTTTTGGGGTCTACAGCAATCCCAATAACCAGGGAACTGGGAAACATCGAGTGTTCAACTTCATAACATCAAAGCACCCCACAACTCTACTAAGTGGAACCTCATCACACCCCTCTAGTCTGTACAGTAGAGATACTTGCATGCTTAAAATTATGCATGTGTGTAAGTGTTTGTAGGGCTGAGGGCAAAGGTTGGAACAGCAGCCAAGGGGATACCTGCCCAGTCTCTTCAAGGCAAGGATATTTTGTTTGTAGAAGGATTTTTTAACCTTCAGAGGCCATGGACTACAATAGTGGTAATGTGACCTTTAACTTCTCCAGATCAAATGTTTATACAGGTGCTCTTATTTCCTGAAAGAGGAGCAGAGGTTTGAATATTATACAAACACTATTCATTTAAATATTTTTCCCAGTTGGTGTCTCATGCCATTGAAAATAAATACTTTTATTGGTTTTATTCATGTCCGCGCATGTAGCATAAGATTTTGAAAATGCCTATGGTCATCTGGTGGAAGTTATCAGTGTGCGTGTATAGGAAGGCATTTTAGTTGCTATCTAGCTTGAATTCTAGAGATTATAACACTGAGAAATTTCACAGGAAAAAATTCCCCTAAGTGCTATGAGGTAATCCTAGTGCTTCAGTGGCTGCAGATCAAGTGAAAGAAGACCAGAGGTCCCAGGACTGGGATTCCTGTGGTTCCTAAGTCAGTTCTGAGACTGACACCAAGGGGGTTTCCTTGTCCTAGTTTGGTGGCAATGTTAACAGTCTGAAGCAGGAAAACCAGCTTTCCATGGGAAATGTCTCAGCTACAAAAATCTCTCAATTACTCCCTCTCTGCCTGGTTGAGTTGATAAAAATGTTTTTTTCCACACCTCTTGGCAATGATCTACTTTTCCACTAGCTCAGGACAACCTAGTGTCCCAGCCAAGATTTCCCCTCTGGATCAGTACCACTGTGGACTGCTGTGTTGGGTTGTGCTGAGTAAGTGTTAGTTGCCGCATTTGCTTTTCCTGTAGATCCATTTAGCTCAAGTCTGGAAAGCACACAGACATAAAAGCTCTGAAAAATGCTGCACGTGAATGATTTCACATCCGCCTATGTGCTCTGAGCCAATTAATAAGAGATGCGATTCTGGCTGCCACCTTGCCAACTTTGGACTGTGTCTCAGGCTCTCAGATAGGTGATTTAAAACAGATGCTTAGAAAAGCACTGTGCAAATCATATAAGGCTCATTGGCTGTGCTTTGTTAGCCAGGTTGAAAGTTAAGGCCAGCAATCAGGTTGTGTTGAAAATGCAGACAAACCCAGTACTGTGCTTTTCTCAGGTGGTAAGTGAGAAATAAAGAGTCCTCCAGAAACTGCAGTGTGGGAAATTTCTTCCATTTAATTTGCAATCTGGGTCAATTTCTGGAGTGTCTTCCCATATCAGCCTGGAAATATGAAACCTTTGAGTAATGCTTATAAGCCACACACATGACACTGAAGTGTTTGCTGCCCTCCCAAAAGCACACAAACCAAAGGATGGGGCAGAGGCTGTTATAGAATATGTAAGCTAAAAATACCACACACAAGAGCAAGACATAGGCATGTTGGGAAGAAAAGGTTAGTCTTGATATGGGGTAGAGATTTCTGCTTCCACAGCTGCTGACAACCTGCCTGGTGCCACGCAGGGGCTGGAAGGTGGCTGGACACAGAGTCCTCCACATCACTCGATCTCTGATGGGACCTTGAATGCTTTGGAGAGATGTCATTTTCCTTCGCTCTGTAGAGCCCAGGTGGCATGCAGAAAATATTTTGGCAGCATGGCTCAGTCTAAAAAATAATCTCTGAGGAAAAACCATGGGGTACTCTGTGCTAAAGCAGAGTCGTGTAGATATTATATCGAACCCCACGAGACATCCCTCCTAGGAACAGCAGCTGGGTTTCTAATCAACAGCTTTTGTCTGGAAGTTACACAGAGCATTCCAAATGTCACATACATCAATGGTGTTTGCATCAGGTTTTGTATGCATTAAATATCTGTTTACTAAGAAATTATATGGTATTCTCTGAGGATCTCTGAAAAATGGTAGCAGTTACTGATCAGGGTTTTAGGGTTTAAATTTTAGACACTTGAATGAGAATGCCTTTGTTTGATGCTATGCCCTAAGGAGAGGAACTTGGTGGCCAAGAAGGCCAATAGCATCCTGGCTTGTATCAGAAATAGTGTAGCCAGCAGGATTAGGGAAGTGATCATCCCCTGTACTCAGCACTGATGAGGCCGCACCTTGAATACTGTCTTCAATTTTGGGACCATCACTACAAGAAAGGCATTGAGGTGCTTGAGTGCATCCAACTACCTGAAAGGAGGTTGTAGTGAGGCATTGTTGGTCTCTTTTCACTGGTGGTGTCTTTTTTCTCCCACTGCCCTCCTGCACCACATTCCTAAATACCAGCATTTCCCCTTACTCTAATCACAGGTATAACACCCAGAGTTAATATCCCACTGCCATTGAGTGGTGTCATTCTACATGAGCAAGAGATCGCGGCAAGGAAAATAACTTGCCCAAAGTAACAAAGCAAATCTTTGCTGACCCCTGGATATGAACCGAGGAGAGAATGATTTCTCGTGTATTACTCCAGGCCATGAGCTGTAGGTCCAAGTACGGTAAAGCAAGTTTAAGAAGGGTAAAGAACAGCTGCTGGTTGGGTCTCATCCAAAAGAGGTGTGTGTTTATGTGTTTTCATTACCACAGATGGAGAATTTTCCCTGACTGGAAAAAGAAACACCAGTGGGAGCTGAGGGGATTGTGGGTCAGCCCTAATCCTTGTACACCAGGGCTGGTAGGGCTTTGACATTTCACCTCCATAGCAATGGTGGCACAGACCATTGGACTACAGAAGGAACCAAGGAAAATAAAGATTGCTGAAAGCTACTCAGACATGGACAAATTTAAAAGCAAATGAGCCTGGTCTGGTGACAGCCAAGTAAAGCAGCTTGAGAAATATCCAGCAAGGCTTGCACCACTTTATCAGGACTGTATCACTCAGAAACAGGGAACAGGAAACCATCCAACCATCACTCTTTAACACTGGCTCCTCCTGTGCTTTTGGAAACTTTACAAAAACCCAGTAAGCAGTTCCTAGTTCAAAGTGATGTCCTTCTTGGATACCCAAAATGTGATGTGCAGGTTTCCTACTCACACCCCTGGATGCAGGCAGGAAGGGCAGTTTCATCTGCTTACACCCTCCCAAAATGAGAGCCATCGCTGATGTTTACCACGTTCCTTGATGCCTCTGCCCCCATCCTGGGCAGGGGCATCACCAGACTCATGCCACAGTCCATCTTCTGTAAGGTTAGCCCAGTACCACGGCACCCCCAGCGCTTTCTGGTAGAGCCACAACATGAGATCTTCATGCCAGAAGATTCCACTTTGGCTTCTCTTTCATGACCTGCTGCTATCCTGGGTCCCTGGGAAGGTCCACAGGAACTGTAGAGCCTGTCTCTGTGTGTTGCTGCTATGGTGCTGGATACAGCTATCACTGGTTCCCCAAGCCGCTTCTGCAAACTATGGGCAAGACGAGCTGCTCCCAGGGGGTTCTGCCTGCCTCCTTCATCATCTCACACTCAACGACACCCACCCCCTCCTGACCCTTTCAGAGTCACTGCCATTTGCCCTGACAAATGGGATGCCTTGCTCTCAACTACCAACAACTCGTCGTTAACGCTGCCAAAGAATCATGCAATTGCTTTCTATTTTTCCTTTTTTTCTTTTTCTTTCTCATTTCAAACTAGGAGCACTTCATGCCTGCAACTGGCAGGGAGAAAGGGAGAGGCAGCAGGGCGGGAAGGGGAGAGGGTCAGTGAACATCTGTTTCACATTTAACCTGGAACCAAATTTTTTCATCATGCTTCTGCAGCCTCGCTTGTATATTGATTCAATTACTAGGCTCTGCTAGTGCAAGAGATTTCTATTAAAGCCTTGTACAAAGCTATTGTGTTTTGTCACACAACAGTACTGAATCAATTACAAACATGCTCAATGATCCCTCTCAGTCATAAGCATTCACTCAGGTAGAAACTGTCTGACTGAGACACCAGCTGGGCATTAGCTGATCTCCAGGAACGTGTGACACACCTAGCTGGCACTTGCTAGCAGGACGATCTGACCTCAGAACTTAACCATCATTGTCCCCTGGGTGCCGCCTTTGTCAGCTCTGCCTCATTAAAGGTTTGCATAGGCTGGAAACACAGGCACAAAGGCTTGGGCTCCAATCTCAGCAGCTGCCTGGGGGTAAAGGTCCCTCCGATGTGCAAAGAAACAGCAGTGCCGGCCCTGGGCTGGTGTGACGTGACCCTACTCCCAGCAGCAGGGAGAAGCCAGCCAGTGCAATCACATCACAAAAATGGGAAAAGGCACTTGGGGCTGGGCAATACTAGGGGAGGAGAGGGGCAGAAGAAACAGTGTCTACAACCGTGAGTCCCTTTTTCCCTAATAAACCAGCTTCCAAGTAGGGAAGTAAAACAGCAGTCTGTCTTTGCAGAACGTGTCCCATATAGAAAGGCAATTTGCTGGTTACACCTGGCTTAGCCACTGACTTGCCATGTAACCACAGCCAAAACTTCATAAGCCAATATTTCAAATATGGCTAATAATTTTGGATACTGGCAGACTTTCTGGGCCCTCAACACAAGCTTTCTGTAGAAAATGACCAGAACTGGAGATAACTTGAATTAAAGAGCTTTTTTTAAGTGTTTAAACCTACCAATTCATTTTGCAAAACACCCAGGAAACCATACAATACCTTATAAATTACATTAACTTATATATAAAACAACAATTGATAAATTTAGCACCTAGAAAGCTTCCAAACTGATCAGAAAACCCTGCACAAAAAAGGACTGAGGAGCCACAGAGCAGGTTGCTGTCTCTGTGTCAGACATACAGGTGTGCCTCACTTACCCACATGTTTCCTACCTATTTCACTGCACAGTCAGCATTTGCTGTCTCAACACCTGTCTTTCAATATCTTCTTGATGGAGCTGTAGCCACAAACCAGTTTCTCTCTCAAAGTATATGCAGCTACCTGGGCAGAACCGGGGCTAAGACAGTGAGGTCTCTTGCAAGAGGGACTCCTTTGAACTTTGTGTTTCGTAAGTAAGCACATCATAAGAGGACCTTTGAGGTACTAATGTACATCAATAGTAATATTAATGATACTATATCTGACCAAAGCAGACTTTTCAGGTGAGTTTAAATGGTCCATTTAACAGCCTTATTCTTTGTTATGTTCAATTGAGAGCCTGAAAGTTAAGAGCAAACTCAGAGTTATCCAAGATAAATTCACCTTTTCTTAGACCTATTCACCATGCCAATTACTCCCTCCGGCCTCAGTTTACCTGTTCCTGCTGTGGAGATAGTGTCAACCAGGGAACAACGCAAAGCTCCTGTCACACAAACTGATGGTGTGAAGCAGGTACCCATGGACTTAACCCACATACAGACCTGACTCATAACTCCTCAGTGAAACTTTGTCCTGTGGGTAAATGATAATAGGACCCTGTACTCTTGGGAAAGGTTGAAAATATCTGAACAGATGGAGTCTTTAGTGCGCAGAGATTCTGAGCTAAAACTAGCAGGGCTCTTTCAAAGCCAGACTGTAACTAGCTGCGATTAGAGCTCTTACAATGAGCTTTAGCTAATTTTGAGCTTTTTGGAGATCCTTTTATACAAGCGACGTGCAAAGAATGGCAGCAGCTGCGTGCCGCCCTCTGCATGCTGCAAGCTAGCCGGATGCAAGCCAGCTGCAGCCCAGAAGCCTTATAACCACATTATCTTAATGCTGGCTCCAAGTTATTATACCTTATTTCTCAGCAGGGCTTTATTGCTTCAGGTTGAGCATCCTGTTAATGTGGCTACTCAGCTTCCTGCTCTGTCACCAGCTGGCAGACTGCATGGGCAAAACAGGCATTCTGCTGAGTGTGTTGGAGTGGGTGTATGTACCCCGGAGGTCCCCACGTGCAGGGGTGTCCCCATGGCAGACCTGAGGTCCAAGGGCAGCTTGTAGCCCACTAGCATTAAATGAGCAACGCTGGCAAACTTCCTCCTGGCAAACACTCTAAAGTAGCTTGTGCAGCTACCGGTGAAGCTTATACATGATCTTCAGTTCACTGAGTTAAATCTAACTCTAGTACCTCTGCCCATCTGAGCACAAATAAACACCAGTGGATCATGGTTACCCTCCAGAAGGATTTCTGTCTTCATCCATGACACAAATGGAGCAGCATGGCCACCCTTGAAGATGAGTTTGTTGTCATCAAATGTGCAGGGCATTCCCATCACTGAGAGATGAAAGTTCCTTCAAAATAGAGGGAAATATGGCCCAGCATGAAGCATCCTCATCTGGCCTGCCATGGTAGGAGTGTGAAAGTCAGGAATAGCAGAAATGGGACTTCTGAGTTCAGGATTTCTGACAAACAGTTCTGAAGCTACTCAAAGCAGCCACACTGCTATTTTGCCCACTTCTATAACCAGTGTCTGTGAGTTTATTTTCCGCTACTTTCTGTACTTCTCTTTAAAATAAAGAGCCTTTGTTGGAAAACCATGTGTCATAAGTTAACATCTTAACACCATGGACACCACCCCTTTTCATGTCAAATCATTTCAAAAGTTTATATTCCTAGAAAAAGATGAGAGACATATGATCAGGGAAATACATTTTGATTAATTGCTGCTTGATTAACCTCAGTTGCAAGGCATCCACACTCCAGCAATTTGTAGTTTTACACTGATGACTGATTAATGTTGGTCGTTTTCTCTTCTACCTGAGTCATCTGGTTCTACTGTAAAAGAAATTTGAATTTACTAGTGATTTATCTCGCATTTCCTGTGTCAAAATAATAGTTTGCAATGGACATTTTAAACTAATTACAGCTGGTGTCAGAAATCTCCTGGTTCTTGAGAGCAGACAGCAGCTTTCCTATAACTTGGTAGTTCCATAAAAATATTACCTCAGTGCCACGGTCTGTTATAAAGAAAAACAAGTTTTAAGAATTATTAGGAAAAAAGAAAGCAGAATCCATCAGTCTGCCACTGTGTGTGTCCATGCACCTGTGTGCTGAAAGTTGTGTCATGTGGTGTCCTGACATCCTAGCCACAGAAAGATATAATACATTGGAAAATGTTCCGAAAAGGATAACAAAATATAATAAAAGGCATTCAAGCTGCACAGGACAGCTTCTGTACAATCAGTGCCTAAGAGAGGTGACAGTCTTCATCCTGGAAAAAGACAGCCAGAAAGGGATTTGATGGGACCCTACAAAATCAGGGAGAGGATGAATGCAGATTGAATATACACTGCCTGTTGAATATACACAAGACATAGAGGATATAAAATGAAGTTAGCTGGAAGCAGGTTCAGACCAAATGAAGAACATTTTTCTTCACAACAGAAGCTGTTTCATCTGCAGAGCTCCTCACCATGGATGTCACAAGTGCCAAAAGATCACACATCTTTACAAGGAGGCTGGAGAGATTCATAGAAAAGAAATTTATCAAAGGTAATTAAATATACAGATGGTACCTCTGGCTTGGCAGGACAATAAGCCATAAATTGCTGAAGACTGGGAGGACATTTGAGAAAATATCTCAATTTTTGCCATATTTTGTGTAGTTTCCTACTTGCATCCATTTGGCACCATCCAAGACAAAATACTGGGCTAGACTGCTGTTTGCTCTGTCCCTGTGTATCTGGTTTTATGTCTTTATATTGAGCCTGAACCGCTAGTTAAGCTGGGTACCACCCGTCTGAGGGAATGCCTGTGAGAATATATATCCAGAGCTACCACTGAGTGCAGAAACCAGGCAGCCACAGCAGTGAGGCTGAGCTAAAAAAACCTGCCACTCACATATCACTTTCACTGTGATGCCCAGGCACTGCTGCACAGTGAACGTGGCAGCTCAAGCCAGCTCTCGCCTGCAGGGTATCTGAATCATTGCCTGGTGCACAGGATAGATGTACCCGTATCACCCTACATTGCTCTTCAAGCAAGTAAGAGCTCCCCAGTTCTTTTTTGGACCCCAAATCACTGATCATACAAACTGCCTAAATGCTGGTTTACTCCCTGGTTCTCTTTTGCAGTGAACCAGGCAGAAAACATCACGCAATTTATAGATCTGGAGATACTTGAAACTAAGGACCCCTCTGAATCGAGGTCCTACGATGGATGAGGCTGCAGCAGGTTCATTTCCCTGTGCCTTACAAAGTTCCTGCAGTGCTCTTCAGCTGGCTGTGCACCTTCATGTCACGTCTCAGGACATGCAGCGTAACCCCTCATTTACATCCCATAGCATATTTCTGGTAAGCTGCAGCACAGCTCTCATTGTCTTGGAAACTTTGCACTGGGAGGGGAAAAATAAAAAAAAAGGAAAAAGCAAAATCATATTTTTTTCTTAGAGGACACCATGTGGAGCCCACAGAAGACCCAGAGTCAAGTGTAAAGCAGAGGGGATGGTGCCCTGGAGGAATCAAATACCCTGAGCAGTCTGAGCACAAGCAGCTTGGCCTGAGGATCAGGGACCATGTCGTGAAGAGCAATTACTTAGCAGAATTTATGTAGGTGATGTTTCCACTGAGGACACAAATCACCCTTGAAGTAAAATCTGTTTTCACTCTAGAAACTTTATATGCCAAATGAAGTCTAAGGATCATCCAGACGTTGTCTTCTGACCATCACTACCTTCAGCTTCTTCTTCCTGGCCACAAGGAATTCAGTCTGTCTGTGATGTACCATAAACCAGTTCCACACAGATTCTGGGGTGGATTTGCAGGTTGTGTAACATGGAGATACGCTTGTAGAAATTAAAAGCATATAACCCCCATAAAATCAGCCAACATTGTCCCACTATGGCATAACCAGGCTGTGATCCTAACATCCAGAACTGCTACCAGCAAAGAAGAGCCTAATCATAGCTCCTTTTCAACTGCATGCTTGGGATTTCCTGACAAAACAGCTCCTCTGATAGCTTGAAAAATATCAGAGAAGTTAAAGACAGTCCTGACTATAGGAGACCGCACAGCACTTCAAAAAGTGCACTGCACAACATGAGAGTCAAAAGGTCTAACAGAGCGCAGACAGCCTGTCAGGAAACATGAGCGGGTTTCAGAAGCCAACGCTGGAGAGGGAAAGGTCACAAGCACCACCCAAGTCACCATCTTACCCCTCAGTGTCCAGGTACTCTTTTACACTTGGGTCAGACGCAAGGAAAGGGCAGAAGGAAAATGGTATCTGTGTCCAAGGCTGAACTCATGTCTTCAAGGTTTGTCAGGGTGCTTTCGCCAATAGGTCACCACACCCTCCCCACATGAAAGAACTGCACTGAAATCAATGCCAATAACTTTTGGCCCCAGGCTGACGTAGCATTTTGCTCTTTCTCTGATGTGATGTGAATAAGCAAAGAGAGGTGTTGAACTGAAGTGCCTCGGACACTGCAGCATAAAGCATAACAAGGCCCCCTTTTCTGTGTGTTACGATTTACTCTGACATATGGTACTGAATGTACTTGATTATTGCCTAAATTCTGTTAATTTCTGGGAATCGGTAAGGAAGTAGACTTCCAGCTAAGATCCTTATCCTTATATACCCCCTGGAGCCAGCCACTTCAGTAACATTTTTCAGCAGTACAGTAATGAAGGAGCTCCTTATATAAGCCACTGGACTGCCCTCACTATTTTCCCTCACCTCTTACTTGCCTCCAATAAAATCCCTACCTGGGGAGAGAGAAAAGAAAGGGAAAAAAAGGAAAGCCAAGAGGTGAATGGCCTTCCCGTGCTGAATCCCACTTACTCTGGCTGCCCACTATAGTCTAGAGCAGACGATCCCAAGCTGTGCTCTTCTGGTTACTTCATAACTGTGCAGTGGAGGTACAGAGGCAGGCAAAGACCACCCTCAAGGCATGAACGTCATCTGGGAATACTGGTGTGGGCCACCTCAACCAGGTCTCACAGGTCTCAGTGATGAGCTAATGCTGGGCTGGGCTTGCAGTCTGCCCTACATCCAGGTGTCTGTCCCCTAACAAGCTGCATGAGCCTGTGCTCAAGACAGCTCTGGAGACCATATCTACAGGTGTACTGTCTCTTCCACAGAGGAGTCGGGGCTGGGCAGTAGCCTCCAGGGTCAGCTTGGTCTCTGAGGCACATTGCCATCTAGGCTCCCTTTGTCTCTTTGTGTTTTGTCTTGTGCCCTCTGTGTGGCATTCCTCATGGAACGAGTGCAAGAGAGATGTCATGATACAGGCAGAAGAGATTATTTCTGATGAGCTAATAAAGCAATGGGTCATAATGTGCTTTAAAGGGTAAACATAAAGCTGTTTGCATCTCCCAGAGACTGGAAACTTAACCGTTAACCCCACTAGCTCAGGGACATGAGGTATCCACAGATATATTGATTCCTGTAATGCTAGAGGACTACAGCCATTTTGTCCTTCTGGGTTCCCTCTTAGCTCTTCACAGCCTTCCCAAAAGACCTTAGATCTCAGACCTCCAAGAAGGAGGAAGCAGAAAAGTTACCACAAGTAAGAGCTCAAAACAAGACTGAAGAGAGACATCTGCCACCTTTGCTCTACTTCAGTGGATGCCACTGCCTCTGAAAACAAGTGGTGGAAGCTAGAAAACTAACAGGCACTTCATTTTCCTGTCAGAATGGTTTCTGCTCCAATCTCCTCTCCCATGTTGGTCCTAATTTTGTGTCTTCCAGTGACAGTGCTCTCCTGCTCCATGTCCTCATTCTTGGTGTTTCCATCCTCCTTCCAGACATTAGAGACCCAAAGTAAATGAGTAAGTTCGCTGAATTAATAAGGGAAATGACTGGACCTAGCAAGACAGGCACCTGTCACCTTGGTGGCATCTGTCGGGCTCACTTCACTCCACACTGAGCTGCGTGCTCAGACCATGAGGTGTTTAAGGCAGGGATTATGTCTTCTGAAGTTTGCACAGAGGTGCTGACTGTGGCCTTTGGGCAGTGCGGACATTAAATAAGAGCCTTGTACTAGAAAACATTCCCACCTGGAAAGGTTCAAAGAAAAGCCTCCTTGTACAAGTGAAATTCCTGCCTGGTGCATAGGCTGTTTATTTAACAGAGCTTGGCAACCGAAGCAAATAGCTGTGCAAGAACAAGCAGAGACTTCCCATTGCTCTCCACCTGCCCTCCCACAGCTGGATCCTCTAACACATGCCTGCTGCTTTACCAGCCTGGGATAGGCAATGAGATGGGGCCTTTTCTGCATGGGGAGGTGATCCTGCAACTTTCCAAACATGAAGTATCAGCTCTGAGGAGAAACCAATGAAAATGTTAATGCAAGGGACCAACATCTGTCATTCAAACCATATGTGATGCATTACAATTTCCAGCAAAGACTGATACAAGTACATGCAGCAATAAAATTTTAGTATTAATTATTTTCAAAGATCAAGTGGAAGAATAATTTGTTCCACTACCCTTTCATTTCTACAGGCTGCTGACAGCAATCCATTTGTTCTTACCAGTCTTGTGTGAAAGTCATGAAGAGGAATTGAAGGAGGAAGGAATGGATTGTCTCACTGAACTCACAGTAACCAAAATTTAAGCAAAAACCATTCACTCTTTCCTGTTTCTCTTACTCCTCCCAGTACTGGCTGTACATACCACACATTAAAGGGACTCTGTTTACATGATTGCATTTGCACATAGACGTTACACCTACTACATAAAAGCAACGCTTGAAAAAAAAAGCAGCACTGTATTTTAAGCCTTCTGTGATTACTTTCTTCTTGAAACCAGAAATTCTTCTGAATTTCTGGTTTCACCATGAGCAAAATGGGATACATGCCATCTTACTGCAAATTGCTTTGAGATGTATGGATGAAAAGTGCTATATATGTACTCCTGACTATGGGCAGTTTATTTGTTCCCCTAATAACCAGTTCCCTCAATGAAGAGCTTTTTATTAAGATCAACAGGAGAGCGGGGGTGGGGGGAGGGAGGCATTTAAATTAGGGTAGGATTTTTAGTAGGATTTTTAGAAGTTAAATTAGTCCATGCCCCTGTAATATAACATCTAGGAAAAGAAACATTATTTCAACAGGTGCATTTTATATATCACATGCACGTGCACTTTCACTGCTTGAAGCCCCTCTAGTGAAATTCACCTGGGCAGCAAATGAGCCTGTAAAGTTACATTATTAATTTTCAGGCTAGCATTCCCATTTAGATAATCAGCATCATGCCTTAGTAATTTACTCAACGAAGCCGATTCAGCAAAATTGCCCTTTTTACAGCATATGTGCCCCATATGTGAAGGCTGGATCTATCCTTTCATTCCAGCATAGTAAGCAAGAACATGTCAAGATGATGTAAATGCAAGGCTTACACTAATCAGCCATGATGCACCATCTAAGGATTTGTCTAGAAGCTGAGCACTCTTTTTATATTTATATGCTATATTTCTGCATGTTAGGGCCCATGTAATAAAGCAACATGGTGCTCATGATCAGACATGGTGTAAGTTGGACTGCACATGCAGGTTTCATGTACCACCATCAAAGAAGAATCCATACTGTGCTTCCACTGCCTAGCCACGTCTGGGCTGATGTACAGTGGAGAAAGCGTGAGGAAGATCCAGGACAGATCAGGGATCCTGTGAGACAGGCACTCAGAGCACTTCTAGCAGCTTGTATTCAACTCATTTGGGGGCAATCAGTCACAAATAGGACCCACAGAATGGAAGGTGGCTAAAGTAGGTAGAAATATTTAATGTGTCTTAACAAACATATAGCTGTATGTGAAACATATTGTATTTGGCATTTAGCCATGGACTGAGCAAGCCATGGTGGCCATGGTTTGCAAGTCTGTAGCCCAGTCTTCAGAACCTCAGGCCTCCTTCTGACTTAACTTCAGTCATTTAAACATAGATGCACAGATAAAGCCAGCCCTCTGGATGTTCTTCACACTGAGTGGATGTAGAGAAATACAGTCAGACATTTGCCTTATGATGGGATGAATTAACCTCTAAAGGAGCCTCACAGTCCCCACTGACAGTGACAGAAACCTAGAGTAGATAACAAAGTTTTAGATGGATTAAATTAGTCAGGATGAAACACACAATGAGTTGTGTCCACTGAGAAAAGCCTTGATACCAGCATGACTTTACCTGAGTACAAATTTCCAGTCATATAGGACTAGGGGCAGATGGGGCTGAGTACAGACAAAACTTCAGTGGTGCTTGTTCAGTGGAAGGTGAGAACCAAATTGAGCCCAGCTGAATGATGAACAACATGAAACAGAATACTCAATTTCATCAAAGGCATTATAGTACAGTATCACCTTAATTATTAGTGACTACATTCAAGGCTCATGGGAAATTTTGAAAAAATTTCAATGTCTCATTTGTTAATTGCTTTTCACTGAAATGAGTATCTCATAGGGGAAAGCACCATCTGATCTCAGAAGGAAAAAAAGATTAACTTGGTATAATCTATTTTGTGCAAAGTAAACCGTATGGAAAACGGAACCTCCAGGGACAGCCTGTGTGAAGAGGTTACAAATATCGCTTTGCCCAGAAGGGATGATGTCATGGTTTCTGTCAGAATTACTAAATACAAACATGTATTTTCTGGAACATGGTCTTAGAGATATATGGTCTTTGTACGTACAGACTCACTTTCCCACAGAACTTCATGAACTGAAGAGTGAACCTTCATAACACTGTAGCAGCCTACAGCTTTTCTTTCTTTTAGTGTATCTTGTAAAAATCTCTCAGTTCTTCATGTTAATATCCTTCTCTGTATTTTCTCACATTACATCTGAAATGCATTAAAGATTTATTCAAAATTTGGACAGACAAATGCAACAGAACAATTACATTTAAACATTTTTGATCTCAAATGTTTAACAGACCACTACAACTTCACATCTACATACCAGACAGTCCCACAAGACAGTTTTTCTCTTAGATCTGTTTATGAACTTCATCATGAAAAATGCATTATATCATTTAGATTCACACTTGACTTAATGCACAGAAATATATGTCTATAGGCATTATGCAGATTTAACTGATTTGAGATACAAGTGGGTGTGCACACATTTGATTTCCTGTGTGTTGAATTAGCATTCAAGAATCTGAAATAACACAACTGGGAAAAAATTAAGACTGATTTATCCATTTCAAAAACTGATCCCACAGATCTTAACTCTAAAATTTCCTTCCCAAGAACTCCTGGTATAAAATTGCTTAATAGATTTCTTTATTTTCCATCAGAGCAACACTGGGATTCAAGTCAGAGCTGTGTAGCCCAACAGATGTCAACCAGTCCTGGGACCAGAGGCCAGAAAGCATGATCTGGGGACAGGCCCAGCACAGACAGGGATTTCCAGATCACAGCCCAGACATCTAGATCTGCAGCTGGGGAGGTAGAAGGGAGAAAGAGGAAACTTCTCTCAGGGTAAATGTGGTAAATGTGGTTAAGGTGCAGCACTGGTAACAGATGAATTTGCTGGTGGCAGTTTCCACCAGGTGATTTGGTAACTGCCCATGATTTTATCAGTGAATTCCGCTGAGCCAGGTAGAATCTCTTCCAGCCATGGTTTGGCATAAATTCATATATTATATGTATTCTCTAATCTGTCAGACAGTCCAAGGTATTTTTTTGCTGATTGGTTGCTATGCAACAGAGATCTGGCAAAACAAATGAAGACGATTTTATTATCTATCACCAAGACAGGTTAAAGAAATGAGAGAGGAAATCAACACACAGCAAAGCTGCAAATTTATTGTGTCCTATGCAATACACATTTCCACTGAGCTTGTGCTTCGTGAAGGCAATATGGAGTTCAAATACCTTCAGCACAGTGGGACAACATCCTGAGAGCGGCAATAAATGCAATCCTAATGTTTCAGCTTCTGTGGCCATAAGCAGTTTCCCTCACCTTAGGCTGGGAAATCAAAGTGAGATTGGACGGCCACCCACATTTCAAAATCAACAATTATTCAAAACCTAAAAGTGGCCCAACAAATAACTTGTATCCTGGTGGAAGGAGAGGACCTCCTGGAGGTAGGATCAGTTTTATAGCTCAGAAAGCTAGACAAGGACACAAAAACTGTATAAACTGGAGGCTTATTTTTGCTTCAGTAACCACTTTGTGGCCTGCTACAATGTGTACTTGGTAAGAAATCAATCTAAACTTGTTAGAAATCTATTGCCTTGGTAGACCCATTTTTACTTCTTTGTCCTTGCCTGCATTTGTGATGACCCAGTCTTGAACAGCCCAAAGAATGTCATATAGCAAAGTATGTGCCTCAAAATACATTCCACTTCATGGGGAGAATACACTGGTGTCACTCAAGTCAGTGATGAAGCTCCTATTGTTTTCTCTATGTCCTTAATTCTAAAGAAAATGGAAGAGACCAAAGGCTGATGCAGGAAAAATGGGTCCATCATCTTCCTGACTTGGATACTTATCACTCTCAATGTAATACCTGCATTACAGAAGAAAAACTATTTGTTCTTTGCTCCCAAACTCAAAGAAGTACTTATATCAAGAAGATATTAATGCTGTATTCTTCCAACAATCTAGTTGCTGGTTGATGGAATGTACCTTCCTCATCAGGCACAACTGTAATGCACTCTTAATAGAGAACTGAATTTGAGAATAAAAGTGGTTCAGTGTAAGCAGGAGTATTTGGAACACATTAGTGCTGCTCTCCATGGTTTAAAGACATGAAAAGGGAGACAACCACGAATTGTCCCTCACAGACTGTAATGAAGAAGGAGATCATGGGTCAGAATGGCATAGATATCTCTAAATACAGAAAGGATTTCCAATTTGGAAACCATTTTCACACTACACACTGCAGCAAACCTAAGTATCTTACCTCGTCTATGTTCTCTAGAAATCTGAAATCCCTGAATAATCATTCCTCCTTTTTGCAGCACAAGTCCTATGACAAGGATGTCAAATCAGGAATACAGAATTTGACTGGCACTGTCAAGCTTGTGGAGGAGTCCAAAGACGTACAGAAGAAAGCTCTGAAGTCAACTCTTGGATAGTGATGAGAAGTTGGACACTTCAAAGCTTACACAGCTGTAGAAAGGATGTTTACAAATTAAGGCTGACTAAGGTCAAGGACACCTGCTAGTCAAAAAATGTGTAGTTTTTGTTATTAGCCAAATATGAGGAATCTAGTGGAGCCTCCCTGCTGTGCTTATAAAGCCACACAATGTTCTTCATTCTGGTCATTTGTGCAAAATTAACTTAGTTCTGTTCTGCTTCCTGCTGTCCCGTGACAGATCATAAAAAATTTGCTAATAGTTACTTAAATAACATCCATTTTTCTAAGGGTGATAAAAATGTTGTTTACCCTCTGCAACTGCCAAGGTGTTTTAGTTGGATTTGGATAAATGCTTGTTTGCAACATGAGCAATTCCACTGGGGGAATCCAGCCTGGAAAATTGCTAATTGTATTTTTCCCTCCAAGTCAGAAACCACTCCTAGTGCTTTTATGTGGTTTTTCCATTCAGCATTGTCACTTTGGCAATGCAGCACTCAAAGACTGTTACCTACGTAAATAATAAACCATAGCCTAGATACTGGAGTACTTCTTTTAGTTGCACACTGATGTAATTATAACTGTAACTCAACAGGGCTTGATTCTTCACTTTCTAAGCTTAAAAAGATAAAAGCAGATGAACCAGTTACAATGGGATAGGAAGAGTATGAACACTGGAGTTTAAAAAAAAGGAATAAGAAAGAGGAACTACTCTGTCCTTCCTGTTTCAGTTTTCTTTAACTAGTGACCATAGTTCGAATAAACTAAATAAGCAGCAAACACAAATATTCTCTCCCATCACCCAAACAATTGTTGTGTTCTCAGCATTTGCAAGGAAAAGTAAGATAAGTTATTAGCCCAGCTAACACAGATGTAGAGACATGGACATGCTTTGGACATGCGAGCTGTTTGTTCTTTATGAAAGCTGGAAAGGCTGTGTTAATTCCCTCCTGCCCTCAGCATTTGCAAGGGATGTGAATTCCCTGTGTTAATAACTCACAACTATTACAATCCTTTCTCTGCTTAAATGCAGAGTGGATGTCCAGCCACCAAATGTGGCATCTGAAGTGGAAATTTAGGGGGGATTCTGGAGTGCAAAGAGTATCTGCAGGAGGGGAAAGAGACAGAAGTCTGCACTCTGGGCCAAGATATTTAGTTATAAATCAGTGCATTATCAAAAAAGTGGGTTATTTGATTTGAGCCAGATGAGGAATGCAGTGACCATCCCAGGAGGGGACTGGTACCATGACAGCCAGCCTATTGTTTAGTATATCCATAACATCTTAAAATTCAAGTTGCAAAGTACTCACTGGAAGAGGTGAGGCACCAGCCATAAAGAGCTGTGTAGACTCTTTTCATCTAACCTGGTTTCGCCTTAGCTGTGGCTCCTGGGAGAGCCTCCCAGTTCTTATGTCTCCAGTTGCACCATAACCCCCTGGGAAACGCAGGTGGAGGCAGGCACCCTTCCCTCCCCAGCATCCCTGCCTGGCCGTACAACACACCAACACACAGCCAGGACACCATCATCGTAAGACAACCCACAAAGTAGACACGCTGAACAGCTTATACATGACTGCTGTTACAGATCTTCCCGGGGTCCTTCAAGCATATTGACATTAAAATGTCATATGTGCCAGGTGCAGAGCAAAAGCAGTTTTTTTCCAGGGTGAGCAAGATCTGAACTCCAGAGTTTATTTTGGAGACATTGTAACTCTTCCTAGGTTTCTAAATCATAAAGGATGATGATCTTTTAGGTAGTGAACTCACCAGTGCGTGGACCAGTTGATTGTCAGGTAGTTACATGGTGTCATTTGTCACCAGTTAACAATTGCTTCAGTGACCAAGATTTCTAATATCAGGTCTGTGCTCACTAGATAGCTGCATGCTAGAAGATGAAAACACATGGCATTTTTTACCACATCACACATCTGGAAATTCAAAGTTAACCTGCATTTGGAGACTCTGAACTGAAAAATAAACAAAATCTAAACAACTGTGGCTTCATGTAGCTTTGGAAACAGCTATGTCTTGAGAGCAGCTGTGCTTTCTTTTCAATGCTTTCTGATATGCTACACAGTGTAAGTTATGCCTCAGTTACAAGGAAGTAACTCCTCTGTTGTATCAGTAAGGGTAATCTTCTGCACTGTGTGTTTGTTGAATTATTTGTGGTGCATCACAGAGCTGCTGACCTGAGAAATCCCACACCCTGAGCATCAAACTCAACTAATGGCCATGTCCTGCAAATGCTTACAGAGCAATTGGTGGGTCACCTGCCACTCTGACCTCAGCGTGCTTGCAGGCTCAGAAGACTTCACTGGGTGCTTTCTGAAAATCAGTGTTGCAGCCTCTGTCCTACAGGCATGTCCTAGCACATCTCACCACCCCTTGTCACGTGACAGTGCTGGGCTAATGTACATCAAGAAAAATTGTACCTCACTGGAAAATATTGTCCTGAAACAGTATCAAAACTCTCTGTCATGCATCTTGCAATTGTTTTTAAGCACCTTGTCCCATTTAGAGCCTGATCTAAGGCTGATAAAATCAGTGAACAGATGACACTTGGCAGAAAGGGGCTTTGAATCTGACAGTTGTGGCTGCCTTACTGCTAGCCACATTATTGTGGAGGTGTATGGTATTCAAGGAAGAAAGGGATTTGTGGAAAGTTTAAATGCAGAAGGAAGGAAAAAAAGGGAGGGAGGGAGGGAGGACGGAAGGAAGGAACAGAGGGAGGAAGGAAGGAAGGAAGGAAAGAATAGTTGGTTTCCAAAGCTGCTTTTTGACCTAGTATTTTAGCAGTATAGCAGGAACCAGCTCCCTTCAAAAACAGTATTTGTTCTTAGGAGCCTAACTTACGCTTTCTAATATGCTGAGGAAACAAAATCTGCTTCAAGAAGAGACCTGAGATCCAAAAGGCAAAGAGGGATTTTGTCAGGGAAACAATAAGAACCAACTGCAGCAATGGCTCCAAACTGTTTTCCATTTTTGCCCTTTGGGGTTTTGTGAGCAGTGAATTAAAACCTCTCTTAAGGAGCCCACACTGTGTATCAGGGCTTGCAGACCTCACAGAAAGAAACATCCGTACGTTAACACATTACCATTTATCACTCACTGCGTAGGCTATGGAGGTTACCCCAGTTTACTGAGGCCTCATGAAAGGGTCTTCAGCACACTTGGTCTCCACCCCAGGAGTGTGTTTATGTAGTAATTATAGCCATGACAGCTAATTGAGTTTTTCTAATCAATCACACTGGAAGTTTTGTTTGTTTTCCTGTGCTAGGGAACAGGAAGGTTTTACCCTTTTCTAAACAGTGAGAAAGAAATGAAGGAAATTTTTCAGGCACAAGTTGAAAATTATTATTTAAGAAGGGTTCAATTAGCAAAAATCCTACTTACTTTAAGTGAGAGTCTGTATGTAATGACACTGAGTTTTATCTGCTCTTTATAGTAGATAATTGAATTTTGTAACAGAAGTCAGTTCCCCTTCAGTTAATACATAGAGAGGTAAAATAAATTTTACAGTCACTCCACAGGTTGCAAATTATTGTCAGGTCTCTTGAGCACTGCTCTTTAATGCAGCTGATCGCAGCCAGGAGTATCCAGGTTTGGTTGCCGCGATAGGGAGAAGAAGGAATCTTCTTCTTCAGAGAAATCATACCATCAAGGACAGGAGCCCCTGAGATAAGGAGCTGTGTTTTGCTCTTTGTGCCTTTACCAAGGTAATTTGTGACTCTGATGACCAACTAAAGAAAAGCTGTCATAAGGCTGGGGCAAGCTCCAAGCCTATGCATACACAACTCAGCAGTTTAGTCACCATTCTGGGTTGCTGGTCTATGGGACAAGGCAAATACTCCAGCTCATTGATTCACTCAGTGGAGTCACACTTCTTTTTTCATGCAAATACTAACACAGACTATGTCAAGTTTCCTGTCATTACAGTTTACACTCATTTTTCTTATATTCATCTCTGTTCAGTGCCAAAATTTCTTATTACATGAAATTAAGGTTTGGAAAACAGTTCCTATCTAAATTTATGACTCACTGAGAAATAAAAGGACACAGTACATCCCAAAACGCTGCATGCCACTGTTCTGTGCACAACAGACTTGCTCTGAGTTTGGTAAATATCTGTCAGGAACTATACTGATACAGTTCCTCCTATGTCAGGGCAGGGGAATGGACTAAATCACCTGGTTTCCACCTTTCTCTGTTAGCAGTTCCCTGAACAAATAGCCATGGGAGTGTACCTTTTGTAGAGCAAATTTAGGCCCAGTGACAGCAAGGTTGTCTGACCTTTCACAGGCCACATAACAATCACTTATGCTCCCATTTGCCAAGATATCATGAACAGCAGCTGTAAATTATCTGTACAAGACAGCCTATCAAAGTTCCTTCCCACCTTATTGTAGGCATTGCAAATAAAACTGTGTATATAGATGATCCAAAGGTTTATCATAAAGAAAGCTACAACCTGCAAATGTTCATTACAAGAGAAGCAAGCCTGCAGCCAGCATGCTGACTACTATCACTTCAGTGTTCACTTTGCCATTCATAACCAAAGGGGAAAAGTTCTGCATCTCGTGGGAAAGCTGCTTGCTCCAAAACATGGTGCAAGAAGAGAAGTCCCCAGTAGCCAGTGGATTTACAAACAGGCAGGTCTCTGACAAATAAACAGGAAAACACTGTTGGCTCATGTTCCCAACCTCACACTTCTTTTGGGGGTGAGGAATTCTTTTAACCACTCCACTTACTCAGCTTCTGTACTTAAAAAAGAATGAAGAAACTGAAAGGTCACAAAACCAGCTCTACTTCCTTCTAGTCCCAGAGAACAATTTTTTTTTTCCCTGGATGTATAAACACAAGGCAATGTCCTACTGGTGAGTCTAACAACTGACCTGTAATCAAATTGTAAAATGCCACTGTGGGGAAGTAGAGAAACTAGAAAATGAGATAACAAAAGACAATATTACACTGTATTGAATGGGCTGCTGTTTCCTAAATGGTCGAACAGCAAGTAGCATCTGACACTGGCCCTATGAAGCTCTGACTGATACCAGCTTCACCTGTTATAAGTATCACAGAGCAAGGTTGCTGGATGTTTCCCACACAAAATCTAAGGTAAAAAAAAAGATTTGATAAATCATGAAAAAGAAATGCTCCATGTTTACCTTGCTCCTGGCAGGACATGGTGCTCATCCCTGGCAAAAGGACAGCAGACTGCCAGTGACCTCCTTAAACCCTCTTAACCTCTCAAATTTGGGCTAAATTAAGATTTAAATGATACCAAAGACTTATCCTCATTTTCTTCCCTGAAGACATCTTTAGCTATTGTATTTGGGGAAAGTTGGATACTAAGTCTACTCCTTCTGCCCTGGGAACTGGTCAAAGGTTTCTTTATTACAGTTCATCAGAATTATTTGAATTTAAAACTTATATTAAAAAAATCCATTGCTTTCTGGTCTGTTAAATATCTGTCTTGTCTTTCAGTGTAGCAAATGTTGGTTTCCCAGGACGTTAAACATTAAAAAAACCCAAAAACATTCTATAAGGAAGACAGATTGCTAAAGGGCTTGGATTGTTTATTGTCCAGTGATTAAAACCATAAATTCAGTACTGCATTGATCATGATTCCCTCACTCTTTTTGCCAAAACTCTCTATTTAATGTGAACTTTTCTCTGCATGTGCTGTACATCTACCACTGAGATGCAAACAGAAAAACTGGAGACACAAAAGTGACTGAAACAAAATCCAAGACCTCAGCTATGCTCAGATCCAAAGTCTTGCTTAAATCTATTAATAACACAGAAAATACAAGTTACTTGAAATGTGCACAGAGTTTATATTTAATCCTTTTTTTCCTAATCCTCACTGAGCACAATAATAAGGGTGATCCCCTGTAGGCAGGCAGGCAGCAGAGTCTTTGATGGCAAATGAGTTATAAATCAACAGCAAGCCAGAGATGTTAAGGTTGTATCTTCCCTAGGAAAAAAGATATATTTTTAACTTGAATTAGCTACCACAGTGCTTAGTCCTAATGAAGACAAAGTAGTTGATAGCTTTCACAGAGGTTAGTGGGTCAAAGTGAACCCTGGGGCTGCCCTAGGCTTTAATCAGGTCTGCCAACATCTATCAGAATTAAACTTTCTTCCCTAAGATTTTACCTCATCTTAGTATAAAAAGTCCTGTCTTGATTTGAAAATACCCTCTTTCCCTCTAGTGAAAATGAAGTCTTAGGGGTAAGAATAACAGGAGGTGTGTTGACAGTTCAAGTGGAGAGTAGGAAGAATAGTGAGAAACAAGGGGAAAACAAGATGGGAAACGAAGTGGTTTATTGGCATCAGGGGATAAAAGTAAAAAAAATAAAAATGGATCAAGTACATTTAAAATACTAGATATATTAGATATTAGATATAAGCAAGGAAGAGTAGGTACAGATTTAGCTGGCTGTGAAAAACTTCCATATATCCATATCATAGGATCAAAGACAATTAAATAAAGTATTTACAGAACTTTTCTGAAATCCTTGATCTCTTCCTTTCCTGATCAATAGACAGACACATGGACAGACAGAAAGACTGCATTTCACACAGATATTGTCTTCTGAAGGGAACAGATAAGAGGAGAAATTATTGTGTATTTGACCACATCATATTATCCTGCTGTTCCTAACTGCTCTATTAGGACAGTCAGGAGAATCTCCACTACAGACGCCCTCAGGTATGGCAACCATCTTCTGGTTATTTGGTTGTTTTTTCAGATTCTATTTTTCTCTTCCATAAGCCCTTGCTACAAGCAGAAACTTTTAATAAAAGTCTTTAGTAAAACATGCTGTTTGTTTTGCTAGTGAAAATATCCCCAAGGAATAACATTTAAAACATACATATTCACAAGGACTCTTTCAGGCCTCTAAAAGCTTAACGTTTGAAACAGGATAAGATATGATGAGTGAAGAGTTGGTGATTCAATCAGTAAGAAATCAGGGGAAGTACAGTATTGACTCTGGAGTCTCTATCTGCCTTTGGCTGGCTGCATCTCTGAAGATTCTCAGAGTTCATGTTTGCTGAGGGAAAATTAATTTCTACTCATTCCCAGAACAGAAAATTGTAGGCCATATATAGCAGAGCTATTTCTGTTGTAAAGAGCAGAGGGGCAAAGGCCTTTACAGAGGGAGCACTACAAATCTAACATCCCCTACACCATTATACATGCAACACATTCACTGCCTGTAAATGTCACTGGGCACCAACCCTCACCTTGCTCCATGAGCAGTGTAAGGTATGGCACTGCTGGACTTCTAATTTGGATGTTTTAAAGCTCTGGACAAGTGCACACCTTCTGTTTTCCTTTAGGACATCTCAAGTGCAGCACTGAGTCACAAAGGAAAAGGTGAATGTTGCAAACTGAGATCTGCAGAACTTAAGAACATTGCAGACTGATAATCAAGTGAAAATTCACATGGACTTGACCAGGGATTTGGATGTGTCCACGTTCAGACCAAAAGTCTGCATACAGATGGAGTGCACAAGGCCAAGCAGATGCCTCTAGAGCCAAGACTGGACACATTAACACTCACGGGGCTGTTTACCATACCTTATAGCCATTCCTGAAAAACAGAGCAAAAGGTGTTTCTTTGGCTAATGAGAGCACTTCCAGCTTCAGGCAGCACCACATTTGCCATGACAGTGGTCTATATTTCTGGCTGGATATGTGATCATCTCTCTGGCTTTGAGTAGATTCAGATTCATTCTGAACCTCATAAGCACTCTCTGTCCCTGGTCCTGCTCTCAAGGTGAAGACCTTTCCTAGGAGTCCCTCACGAATCTTGCATTCTCTTCTACCCCCCAAAAAGTTCCTCATGCCATTTACTGCCCCTCGCTGGGATGTTGTGTCATTACCAGGCAACGTGACAAAACTGTTTCAGTGCCACCCCTCACATCCCAAAGCATGTGTTTGCAAGAGCAGCCATTCCCCAGCTGTCAAGAGTCTAATCATGATAACCTTTTTTACAAGGTCGTGGTGGTCCAAAATGGGTGTTTTCAGTACACTGCAAAAAGCTTCATGATATGAAGCTCAAGAGCCCTTCGGAAAGCAGAACTCTGTCTTGATGGCCTGTGCCGGTGAACACGTCTAGGAAAGAATGCATCTGAATGGTCATCAGAAAGGCTTCAATTTTTGTCATTACCTAACCCTTTCTTAAAAAGAAAAACCCTCCTTCCCTATCCAAGGTGATGGAGAAGTCAGGCTCTGGAAGCCTGGGCTGCCCAGACCTAGGACAGGGAGCAGAAACAGCTGCTGGCTTTTCTGTTCTTCTCTTGGAGTGGCTGCTCCAGCTGCAGCTGTAGTTGATGTTCCTGCTGCTGCTTTTGTTCTTTCAGTCAATCTATGATCTATATTCTGGCTGTGTTGTCTGCCTCTGTACCCCACTCTACATAATCCAGAGGGTTATACTATCAATCCAACAGACAAATGGTACTATTTGCTCAGGGGGTTGAGGTTCTGGCCCCACTGGAAACACAAAGAGTGGTTGAGCAACAGAGAGCAATTTTTCTGAACAATATGTAGTTCACTGAGAACTGCGCTATTCTCCCTCTCTCTCCTAGAAAGACGATCTCCTTTTTTTTTTTGTCTTTTCTTGTATTCTCTGTTTCATTTGCAGGCTTGCTGTAAGTACAGGGTGCTTTTTACCTCATCGTTAGGTTCTCATGGCAGTACCACAGTTCACATTTTCTCTTCCAGAAACTGTTCTTCAAAATGAGTATTCTGGAGCTTCCTGTTCTCATCATGCTAACAGGAAAATGTGGTAGTACCTGGAAGAAATTTTTAATGCACTGGTACCATGCAATAAGTAAGACCATCCGACGTAGGAACTATGACACTCTGCAGCAGAGCTGGTTGGATCTTACAGCATTTATGCAGCAGTAAGTATAAATTTTCATTACCATTTAAAGGCTTCATAAGCTTCATTCATCAGTTAGCTTACTGATCATATCCCTTAAGAGCTGGACAATATTCAATTATTTGTCTAATCAAAATCTCTTCCTATCATGTCATTGTTGATACTCAAGCGCTATATTAGCTTAGACATCGTATGGAAAAAAATGTAATGATCCATAACTGGGTGATTAAGTCTAACCCATAAACACTGATGTTAATAACTACCAGGCTGTCATGTTCTTGTTTGAAGTCGGATGGCTAAAACTTTGTTTTCCCCTTACGAAAACAAAAACCACTCTTAATTTCCTGGAATAACATGGAATAAATTCCTGTTCCATCCAACACAATTTGAGCATTTTAGCTTCCTCATTTACAATCTGTTTCTTGGAAAATGTGATGTTCATATGGCTCTGCTTAATAAGGAGGAATTAATTTTCCTTTTCATTAACTGTTTTGAATCTTTGCAATTCCAGAGAGACCATCTGATTCCTTTGTATGCTCTCCCTACAATTGTGCAATACAATCATTCCTACTAAATGCTCTGATATTCCTTAAAATGCTTGTGGTTATTTTGTCATGGGTTGTGTACGTAATAATGCAGAGTAATCCTGTTTTCTAGATACGTGTACAGAAAGAATGAGATCTTTATAAATCAGTAATGAATACAAAGTACTCCAAAGAACATAGCAATATCTGAGGCCAATATTCTAGGTATTTCTGAACCAAAATATTACACAGCTAGGAAAAGTTACAATAAGATGTTGATGTAACATTAAAAATAGAATCAGAAATAAACTAGGCTAATCATACATACCTAAGTGAGATCCCTCTGAAGTCGTATTTAAATGAACTAAGACATGGTTACAGAGGAAGTACAAATGCAACTAGTAATGTCTCCTAGATCTAGGGGTTTTGCCACTCTTGGCTTATCAGCTTTCCTTACACAAGGATCCAAAAAAGGCTCTGTACCAGTGAAGGAGTCCACCATACATAATCTATTATAGCTATGACACAAGATTGTCTCCTATGTGCAGTGCCGCAATTCTTGCAAAGGCAGTTAGGACATACCCCCAGGACTTTGACAGGGGGCTATCAACAGGTGTGAAACCATTTCTCAATGCTAACATGGAGGACTTCTTCCTGACTTGGTCCTTATACATCTGTGTGATTTTCATTTCAGCCAAGGTACATAACACTCATGTGTGACTAGAGTAATCTCCAACTGACCACTAGCAAACTGGCAAACAGGTGAATTCAGGGAAGAAATGGCATTCATTGTTCAGCAGGCATTTTGTAGGAAACAAACTACACATCTAGGAGTAACAGACGCTGTATAGCAAAGGCAGACCATGGTGAGACTATTAAGTCATGGAGTGGTTTCCCTGTGCTGCATTAATTCCAAGTACACACACTTTTCCTTTTATTTCAGGTATAGACTGCACTCATCTTTCACAAGATAATGAAAATTAAGTATTTCCTCACTAGCCAAAGTAGATTGGGAGCAAATATTTTTGACTGTGATACGTATTTCACATTACAATGCCTCTGTGGTGTAGATTTTTCTCTACTTTATCAGTTTAATAAACTCTTTCTTCTACACAAAGAAGACATTAATTATTACATTTTGCCCTAAGTTGACATTCTCTTTGAGGTTCTTTACCTGCCAGGCAAACGAAAAGTGTCCTAATTAAACAAAACCATTAAGAAGGGTTAATGGTCTTTTTCAGAGCCATTGAAGGACCAGAAATAACTCTGCACTATATTCTCTTCTGTTCTGCTATGCTAACTGTTCATAGAGTATCCAATATATGCAGGTGCGAATCTAACGATCCTCTGCTAAGCTGTGAATTTATGTTGCTTCTTCATTTCTCAGGAGGCAATATATTCAAAAACATCTGGAAAGTCTCAGCGCTGTCCACCTGTGACTCCTGACTGTCCCACGCCTGCTGTGTTCAGACAGCATGCCAGAGAGCAAGAGTTCTGCACACCGAATCCCTACTATACAGGGTTAATTTGAAAAATGCCTCATAAGTTGATCAAAAGCTGAAAACCATTAAGAGCAATTTGTTCTTTTCAACAGAAATAAGCTTATGAGCATTTTCGCTTTGATGGTTTCCATTAGCCAGAAAACATGGTCCTTCAGCGAGTCCCTCTCCTAATGCAGTCCTTTTATATATGGAGACTCAGTTAGACAATAGAGCAGGATCTGGTTGGTTTCCAAGCTCTGTAACACGAACTGATGGAAAAGAGAGGTTGGACCTGACGTATACCATTATTCATAAAAATAAATGCCCCATTGGCAGCACAGCAGAAAGGGATGTTCTGTGTGTATTACCAATGTGGATGTGGGAATGGGTGAAGACAGACATGAGCACCCTGCCCATGATCGAAGTTGGTCAGATGTAAACCAAACCCAGTCTGGAAGCTTTACAGCTAACCTCATGCAGAGTCTGTGCCCTGGATAATATATCCTGCCTCTCAGCAAGGCTTATTACCTCACACACAGCTCCTACTACACAACTCTTACATGAGAGCCCTTAGCACCCAGAGCTCCAGTGCAGGACTTCAGGTCTGCCTTTAGACATAGCCACTGTATGCAAGCAAGAGAAGGAAAACTAGGAAATGTGATTATATTTTTTTAGATATTTAAGACATGTACAAATCGAGGAGAAGGAACATATATCTGGTAGAGACTGCTGAGTTCAGACACTTGCATTGCAAGCATCAGAATTGCCTTTATAAAAATACACATCTTCCTCTTTTTTCCTCACTCCTTGGGCTGGAAGCTCTTCCAGAATCTCTCTTATCACACTGTAAGAACTTCTTTTCATTCCCAAGCTAAATGGATGTATGAGCCATTTATATCCCGTTGCTCTTGTAGGCCATTTTAATTCTTGTGAGTTTGCATTCAGTTGATTCAGTTTGTGAACTCCTGCAATTTAAGGATGGAGATTTTTCCTGACCTATTGCACACATAAATAAAGAACTAAAAGATAGATCCTACCCTAAAATGTTAACAGATTTAGCCTACAGGCAAATGATGGACATGGACAGTTGGGAGAAGGCAAAGAAACCATAGGCAGCATCAGGCAGTGTGATAACCACCAACACTCTACTCATGGCTGCACTTTTGTAATGACCAGATCTGAGCAAGAATTTGAAACAGGGAAAAGAATCAGCTGTGTAAGTATTTGGAAACATCTCAGCCAGGGGCAAAGGAGCTTCAGAGTAAAAGTCTGGGGGAGAGAAGAAGGGAGTCGGTGGGAGGAGACTGCAATTGCTTATGATAACATGGGGCCAAAGAAGGTGGAAATGTGAGAAAGGGACTGCAGAGCTTTCAACATCCTCTGTGGCTTACCAGGCCTGAGCTGGGGATCCACTAGCATTCAGTGAGAAAAACATAATTTACTAAATCAATAGCAACGCCTTTGGTTGTGTATGTGTTCCTTGGGAGGTCTCGCTGAAGACGCAGGCTAGGCTCAACCCTACTTAGCTAAGGAAGTCTGACACAAGTCAGTCCTGCCATGAAATGTCTGCAAAACATATTAATTCTTTTGTCTGGCTCTGAGTTAATTTGCATCTCAGTTATTGGAGTTTGTTTTAAAACAAAAGCAATTTATCTAAATTACTATTGTGACTGTAGTCTGATCTTCCCATTATTGCTACACCCTCTGGAGCAGTTAGTGGTGAAATTTCCTCCTGCTTTATAAATCAATAAATTATTTAGACAAGATATCACTTTGAACTGCCAGCATTTCACTGTTAGAAGCATAATAGCCCACAGACAAGCAGAATACTCTTTTACCTGCATGCCTTTCTAACAGGCAAGAGTAAAATCACACCATTTCTATCAAATGTATTAGTCTGCAGAGAAGTCATCCTTTCTTTAACTAGCTGGAGAAGCAAAGTGTGCATTGCCTTGTAACATGCTTCTGAGAACTGGCAGAAAAAATCATTCTTTCCACCAGGGATTCCAGGCCTTTGGACAGAGTAGCTTGAATATTGCTAAAAAGGTTGCAAAATCTTTAAAGAGTGGCCCACAAAGCATATAATGTACCCTTTCCTTGCATCCACTATAGCAATTAAAGCCAATAAGTATAAACTAATTGTTAACATCTGTGTTAAGTGAGAGCAGTAAAGCTGTGTTTGCTCTCCTGCAGCTTCAGAGGATAAAACTGTACTTCAGCTTCAAACACCCTGGAAGAACAGACCAGGAGAAGAACACTGGAAACAAGAAACAAAACAAGATCTTTCACTAGTGCTTTTTATTATGACTCCATCTTAACACAGCTTTTGCAAGTATAAAAAAAGGGCTTTAAATCTTCAGCTCAGTTACATAGCTCTGCCTCACTGAAATGGTAGGTCAGGGAAAAAAAAATTAGAAAAAATTGCCTTTATCAGCATACAAGTGGATTAGTGGTTTCAGATCGCTACCTAGCAGACCATGTAGTTAGTTACCAAAACTCACTGCAATGATCTGTTGCTCATTTTACATAATGGCAAATTTCATAAACATGATGTTCATTGATGTAACCACCTAAACAATGTCACCTCTCCAAACCATACTTTGCTCTAGGCGTGGTGCTGGGCACCTTCAAGCAGCGCAATGGCTGCCAGCTAGCATGCACTGTGACTGCTCTCTGCTTAGGAGAACGGCAGAATAGTACAAGCAATGAGGCTCTGGTTTGGAGGAAGACTAGAGGTTTTCCTTAAATCTATGCTTTGTAAGGTATGTCCCATTCTGCTTGGAAAAGGTGAGCTCCAAGAGGTTTTTTCTTGAAATTAGAAGGTGGTTGGGAGGTTTATGACTGTCATTTCCAAAACAAATCCGCACTGGGAGAGAGCAAAGAAACTTGTGTGTAGAGACAACAGGCAGTGGCGTACTGCTGATGCACTACAGGTTTTTCAACTTGTGTTTGCTTCACAGTATCATGTCAGCATCCAGATCTTCCAGATGGATCCTCCTCATTTGCTAAAGAATGGTGTAACCATCCCTGCTAAATTAATTACTTTTTTCTTCCCCACAGCAGACAAAAGCATCTCTACCAAACCTTTCTTCATGTTTGTTGAACTATATCAGGATTAATTTCTGGGTAACATATCAGGTTGTCTGAGCCAGAACATTATTCCTAACACCACTTCTAAAATACCTTTACAGAGGAGAAGTGTATGGGATGTAACTGAGTCAATTTTAAACTGCTTTGGTGTTTTTTATGACACAACAGGTGCAAGCAATAGTAAGACCTTGATTTTTCTCTGTACTAGTATTCACTTGGTTTAAGCATCACAGGAATTATATTCCCTGAAATAGTTGTCTTTTTCCAGGGAGATGCTGTAATACCAGTTCAAAGATACCTACAACATCCCTAATGACAGTGCAGGTTCCCAGGAACTGTGATTCCCAGCAGCAGCCAGGTCTTCACTACCAGCTATGAGCTTCTGTTGTGCCCTTCCCACATCTAAGCCCTGACAATTGTCTGCTGTTATGTTTCATTTGCTTGATTATTGCAACTGTTAAACCGGACAGCAAAAATGTAGTAAGAGGCAATAACCTATAAACTTTTAGTATGAAACTAGAAAACCTAGTATGTTTACCCTAACTATGGCCTAAAAATGCTAAATTCTAGATAAAAAGTTGATTTTTCTTCTCTTCATGACCTCTTTCTGGTGCTTTCAGAAGAACATATTCAGTATTTTTTTTAAGTCCTCTCCAAAACACTGCACTGAAAAAAATTAGACGTGTGTTCGTGCATTGGGATTGCTTGCCATAGCAAGCAGTAACTTTCTATAGGGCTCCATAGCCTGAAACTCATCATATTCACTGAAGTACTGGTTTCACCCTTATCTTAGTCAAAGTCTATAAGCAAGGGTTTTTTTGTTTTGAATTAGCCTGAACACAAATGTCACAAGTACCACTGTAAAAGAAAAAATAGTCATCGCATATGCTGACTGACGTTGTAAAGCTCCTCATTCATTAGGAGCTTTAATAAGGCTCATTTATTCAATACAAAATGAAAAAATAGCCAGGTGTATTAGATTCTTGGCCTGGATGTGAACCTAATTAGGGTCAGCCATTGGTCAGCCAGTGCAGTGCAAACTTTCTATATTTTTGTTGCACCTCAAGTTTCATGGGATGTATCTTTCATTTCTCTCTATAGCTCCCTGACCCACACAACTGGCCATCCACCAAATCTGGCTGTCCCACCACGAACTTTGGGCATGCATGAAATTCCGTTAGGAGCTAAACTAACAAAATTATCTGGATGGCATTTGTAACTGAAGCCAGATGGGACAGATCAGTCCATGGAGTTAAGAGTGCTTCTGTGAACCCCTGGTGCTACATAGATCTCCTAGAGATACGTGGAAAATCATCTCTTTGAATTACTGAAGCAGGCACATAACATTACGACGCCCTATGCTGTTTTGTATGCATGCCAGTCAGGACAAATTTTACAATAGAGTGCAGTCTAATGGGCACTGACTGTAGCAGGGTGATATGAAGCATCAAACATCCAAGAGAAGTCCAGTGCTGGGCATGAAATAAAGCCTATCCCCAGAATGCTCTTGCATCCATAGCACATGTGAAGAAGCTTTTACAGCTGAGCTCTTTTGATGGAAATGATAAGCAGAGATTATTATCTAGTGTGGCTTTCTCAATCTGTGTGGCTGGCCTCCCAGGGAAAAGCTCTGATCTTTTCCAAGTACGGCACGTGTGTGTAACCCTGGGGCAAATGAGAAACGGAATGTGTGTCATTTATTTGTTTAGAGCTTTGCAAACCCCCAGCACCCTGTGCTGGCTACTCAGTGCTGAATGCTTATTGTTCAAAGGACTGCTTCTCACTAGGACTGATCCCAGCCCTGGAGAAGTTGATGGGAATCTTCCCCTTGACTTGAGGGTGCTTTGGATAGAGCTCCAATCTTCCACACTTCATGTTCCCATTGAACTCAGTGGGGTGTCTGGATGTGCAAGGAAGGAATCACTGGTCCTTCAGTTACCCAATGTCAATATTAACCAGCAAAGTAAATAAAAGCAATGGGCTTTCCCACACATAGTAATTAAATATGCTTCCTCTATTCTCTGCCACTTTTTACTTTAACGGATCTACATTGTTTTGTTTAGCTTTAATGATCATAGCTGGGATGCAGGTTTAGAAGAGGGAACTGTTATCCCATGTTACCATCAAGATGTTAGAATGGGTTTTTTAAATATGGCGATAGCAAGGCAGAGTTTAGTAAGCAGGTTTTCCATTGTTTCTGGTCAGCTACAATACACAGACTTAGTTTATCCTGTTCGTATGTTAAAAAACTAGTTTAATCATACAAGATAACTCATCTTTTTCTGCCATCTAGTGACAAAAACTACAGCTTAGCAAGTTTATGGACCTTTTATCCAGGTCATTTATTTTATTACAAACAAGCAATAACAGTCAGCTATCAACATGCATTTTCCTGGCCATTCCACAGCACTGCCTGTGATCTGAATGTGGGAGAAGGCATAGAGGTTGTGTTTTGCCCTTTTATGTATCATCATTTTCATAATTGTTTTCAGACTCTCATCTTGCACATAATGACCAGGTCAGTCTTGCAATGGAGAAAGAACATCCCTAGGATAGAAATCCACTTGCTATAGGTGTCTTCAGAGAAACTTACCTGACACATCGTCTGTGGCGACTCTGTCTCTCTGCAGAGGACCAGCAAAACCTTTCCTCCACCTTTGACAGGTTACACATGAGCACACTCAATACAATTGTCCAGTGATAGTATTAAAATAATCAGTGGCCACCAGCCACAAGAATTGAAATAGTTGCTGTATCTAGCCCAAAGACCATATATCTCTCTTTCTTTCCTTCTACTGAAATTGAAAACACACTTCATCAATGTCAGTAAAACCATTAATATACTGAAAATGTAAGCATATGTTTAAAATGCTTTGGTCAAGCAAGCCTTTCACCTGCTATTTCATAAAAACTTTGTTGTGGGGCTATGATATGAAATGAGAATTTTCCTAATCCTTGTCTAACCATTGCCTTATCCTAATATATGAAAAAAATTCCTGGCTTCTTTTATGTAGGCACCAGGGTAGACACTAGAAACCCATTTCTGGGTTTTTAAAACCACCTGAGTTACAAAAGTAGTTCTATAAGACTTTAATATGTTGCATGATTTTTCCCTAAACAAGAAGCCTCATTCAGATCCCATTAAAATATTTGTTAAAAATCAGCAATTCTCAATACACATTGGGTCAGGCCCAAGCTAAGCCCATGGAGAAATGATGGTGACATTCAGCCTCTGTACTGCATATACATAAATCTTGGCAGGACTGGAAAGTAAATTACCTCTGTCTGTTTTTCCAGACAATGTCAAAATCATCAGATAAGGTGTGCAAGAATGACAACACACATTAACATATCACTGCTAGCTTTACATTAAACATTGCAGCCTTATTAGCAACAGCTGGCAACCTTGTTATACTCATTGCAGCAATGTTACAGACAAGAATTAACAAAACAAAGCCATTATTTTTGCATTGTTTCCAGTGAATCATGGTATTATTTTCTTCTGTAGTAATGGGGAAATGCTGCAGTACCTCATTACACCTGTGTAAGGCATGGGCATTATTCATAAAGACCACTGTGCGCTTGGGGGTTTTGTCTTAAGGGTGTTTGACTGTTGAAGATATATATACGTGATTATCCTAGACTGTGACACCAATATGGCCCATAAAGTCCTTCTTTGAACAATAATATACCCCATCACAGAAATTTTATTGTCATTTTAATGAAGTGGTTAGAAAGATTATCTATGCCAAAACACTGCACTTTTAATTTCAAATAAAAAGAAAACAGTTCACATAAAAATTACATGTTAATAAAAAGCATTTGTGTGAAATAACTATGAAAACTCTAACTGGCTTTTTAACTGGGGTCAATGCAAAGTAATGAGAAGACTTATAAAATATTAAGGCATCAGCTGCATTTTATAACCATCTCATAGAAACAAAGACAAGTCCATAACCATGTCTTTTCTCTAAGCAAATGAATGATATAACCTTTTTGTTTAACTTTGTGTTTTCTTCATTGTCTTCAAGTCTCTTCAGTTACATCACTTTGCATTTATGTGAGGAATGAAAGAGATCCCTATCTATGAAGTAATAATTAAAAAGAAAAACCAAGGCCAGCACTGTTTTTGTAGTTTCCATCAAGGCAGGGTCTTGCTGGAACAAAGCCAGATGACTTTCCTGATCCCCACATACAGTGACACAAGCACAGAGGGTTCTTTGAGAGATTGGCCTCTGAGATGAACAAGAAAATACTGACCATAAGTGAAAACAGATATTTTCAGACACCATCATGCACTCTTACTTTTTTAAATATTCTTTTTCCACTTTGACATGTTTTCCCACAAACTCCCCTTAAGTGTTATGAATAAATAGACCACACAGAGGAACCTTGGATGAAAACTCAAAAACAACTTTTGAAAATAAGGAAAGGTAATCCTCACTCAGTCATGTTTCATTGGTGATTAGTGTAATGCAGCCACCATGCCTTTGAATGTCATGGACCAAACCCTAAAAGGACAGGACAGAATCATAAATCATAGAAAAACTGACGGGCCTTTTTTTTTTTTTTTTGGGGNAGTGAATAATTTTCAATTCCCAGTAAACCTTAAGACCGAAAAACCTTTATTTCAATGAGCCTAAATAGGTTAAGAATGTATTTAAGTCTCTAAAACCCTAGGAGCCTTTTTTCTGTATTTTCACAGTGAATAATTTAGAGCAGTAATACTGGTGTCTAAAAACAATAATTCAAAGAAGAATGGCCTGAAGACTAAGACTACTAGTCATACTATAGTGGTGGGATTCTTCTGACTATATCCAGGCACCTTCTTATGTGCAAGTCATCCTACCCTCCCTTTGCTGTCAGTGCAGAGCTAGCCAACAAAGTCAATGGAGTTCTTGGTGCAATTAATCTTATCCTAAATTAGTTGACAATATTTGGGGGACATGAATCACAGTCTGAACTCTGTCAGCTCAGCTGACTGGATCTGCACTGATTGTAGCCCTAAGACACACAGGGCTGTAATACCTATATTGGAAATGCCCAAAGATATCTCTAGCTTTTTGCTGACTTGTGATTAATTCCAAAGGTTTGTGATATTATTTTCTTTCTCAGTTGAGAAGATATAAGCAAGATGGTGTGTCAAACATATGCTAAAATGCCACTTCACTGCAGCCAGTTGTCAAGTTTACAGGGCTGGCTATCTGAGGAACTCACACAGAAGACGTTCTGGTTAAAGATGTTGTTTTGCAGGTGCAACAAAAAATAAATCTGCTTATATGGAAAAGACTGAAACATCCCCCAGTTCCTAGAACAGGTGTTTAAAATAGCTATGTCTTTTTATGTTTCCATTAAAAAACATGCAATTTTATTTAGACTCTAGGTATGTACAATGTCTATCTTGAAGCCAGCTTGTGTTTTGAATCTCTCTAGTCTTCTTTCTAAATTATACATTAATTAACCAGATTTGATTCCTAGAAAAATTAATCTATTGTCAAATCACTGGGTAAATCCAGAGCCTAAATTTAATTCCTCAACCACATCCACACACAGCCATTCTGTGAATGTGTTGACCTATTTGCAGAGGGTGTGATCAAGTGTTTGTCTGGCTCAATAACTCCTGCATCAAAGCCCTAGAGAGGAAATGCTGTGACGAGAGCAATGCAAAATGCATGTGTCAGTTGTAATTACATTGCTCTATTTACTCAGTGTAGACACTTCTACTTTTAGAAATAGATTGAGACAACTGGCTGATTTTAAACAAGTCATGGAAGAGATGTGGTTATAGCCATGTGGTTGCACAAAGTACAGCCATAGATGGACTTGTAGCTTTGTCCCAGTTTTTGATAGCATCAAACCTAGGACAAGTTTAATGCAGTGAATGGGCGGTTCACCACACAGATAGAAGATCATTCTAACTCTTCTTTGGAATAAGTTTATTTGGTGAAAATGGCCAAGTACAATTACAGGTTTCATTAAAAAGTGGTCTTATAACAAAAAATCGCATTACATTTAACTCAGACTACCAGCAGCAACATCAGTCTTACGCTCCCAGTTCAGCTCATGAAGTCACTTGCCTCAGTGAACTGGGTGCAGCTTTTGAAAGCCCAAAGATGCAAAGTGACCCAAGTCTGCTTACTTCCAGAAGTGAGCTACAGGATTTCACAGTCGCTGTGACCAAGAGACATGTGCACAGAGTTGCTGTGGATCAGGTGGCATGTAGTAACTTCTCCATGTGTCCTCCTGCCCTAGTTAGAAGGATTTAAGCAGTTATTAGTGCATGACAGAGGTAGGTTCTCAAGGAATTGGGAGAGCCTTGGTTTCAAGGTCAGAGCATGGTTTTCAGGCAAGAAAATAGTGTCATATACTGGTTTACAAGGTGTTGTATCTGCTTCTCACCTCTTTCCCTCCTCTCCCTTCTCATGCTAGATGAAGGATACTAATTTACTACAGTCCCAAATAAGCAGTAAATCATTATCCACCATGCACTGACCACTGTGCAGACAGGGGTATAAAAGGTATTTCTACTTCTCTTTTTCATGACCATGTAATCCAATTTGCAATCTAGCTGTAAGTTATGGGAATCAGTGATCGGGGTTATGTTCCCAGATCCCACACAGCATCTCTGTGCAGCACTGAGCTAAAGTCTGCCATTCCAGGGAAATATTTCAGGCTTTCATTCACCAAGGGCCATGAGAGTCTGATGGAAGGAGTTAGCTGCATGCCAAGTATTATTAATAACATTAACATATTAAAGACCATCTACTTACTGCCAAGCAAAATAAAATTATATCATGTTAGCATAGTGGGAAAATCTCATTCAATAGAAAAGAATAAAAACCATGGATTATTTATTTATTCTAAGGTCTTAGCTAAGGAATATCATTTCAGATCTCAGGCCACATGCAATTTTGGAGGTGTTTTCAGTCATTTTCTTCATTTCTTTGTCACGAAGCAGCAGGCTGATCCACAATCATGTTGTCAGTTTGCAGGGACTACCAGTGGGTTTTCTACTCATCTGGAGCTTGGGCGACTATGAAACACTAGGTGGGTCTCCAGTTTGTTATATATGTAAGTGGTGCCCCCTTGGGCACTAGTTACTATATATGTAAGTCATCCCACAGTGACAAACCTCTCTTGCAGCAAGACAACCTCGAAGCCAAATGTCTCGGGGAGAGGCAGGGTGATGACTGGCACTGCTATCTGCACAGCCTGCCAGCTCAGCTGACTGTCGGCTTTGTTCCCCATAAGCCAAAAGCAACTCTGTCTCGCTACCTACAGCCACAGCTCACCATTTGCCACTTTTAAGCAAATGTCATAAAAACACTCCAGTTGAAAAAAAAGTAAGGCTACCTCTCCTTGCGGCCTTTGTATTCCTTGCTGCCCTTTCACAAATACAATGGCTGTGGTTTCTGTGGATCAGGCAGAAAAGCTGCCATGAACATCTCTGCTGTGCTCATAACTGCTCGGGACTGTCAGTACAAATCTACTTGGTCAAGGGTACTAGACCCCATTATTGGTCATAGGACTTGAGGTTTGCCTTTGTTCACATCATTCAATTGAAACCACATGAAATACTACACAAATCGTAGAATTGGTGATGTATCAGGCTGAGTAGGACCTTCGAATGTGAAGAGTCAGCTCGTACTGCGGTCTCAGACCAGGCGGGCAGTAAAGACTTAGATGCCTTTATAAATAGGCAAGGTAAAGCTATTCACACCATAAAAGGATCTGAGGAAATACACTGCATTCTGAGTGCAGACTATGCAGTAAGCAGCAGAGAGACCCATATAAATAAGGCCTTGATTTTCACATACATATGAGATGATTTTCATATTTAATACCAAAAGTGCAGAGAACAAGTTGGCTAGTACATGGATGTAAATGCACATACCTTCATTGCTGGAGGTGTAGGTGTTCCGAAGGTTTTGCAAATGGACAGATACTTGTGACTGTGAACATATGAAAGGCATAAAAAATATACAGCCATATCTGTGATGCCTTTAACTATGTGCTGATTTGCACTAATATAAGGTGAAATGAAACTAATGTTCCTCACTGTTTCTTAATGGAATACTGTCAAGCATTTCTTGATCCTGAGCACTAACAGTCATTTGTTAGAAGCAGGGGGAACTATTACTGTTGAGTAATCACTACCTGGAAATTGTGATGGTACCATAGAATGGCTTCCAAATTAGATTCCAGGATTCTGCAGTATCCTTCTATACATAAAAAGCAGTTGAATTCAATAGGTCAGTTTATACAGCATGTAGGAAAAAATTCCTGGCTCTGTTAAAAAAAAGTTTCAAATTTATTTTATTTTAATTTTGAGTCATATGCACAAAAACTGCCTTTCCTTTTCATCTAGTTGCTTACACAGGTGTTGATCTTATTCAAATTATTTTTCAGAAAATGGATGGATGGATGCCACTAACTGTAGCAGTTAGTGCACTGTCCCTAAGGAACACGTTGGGAAAAACACTACAGATGAAGGAACAGATGCAGAAATGCTATGCAATGTGATGACTTCATTCAAAAAAGTCAGTGATTACAAAGGAGGAAGTAAAGTGTGTTGTGCTTTCCTCTTTCAGCCAGGGTAATATAGAGCCACTTGCCTAAGATTAGCAGCATTTTACTGCCAGCCCCAAATTCAAACACTTTTATTAATTTTATTTTGGCAGAACCTAATGTTAGCAAGAAGTAGATGCATTCTTAATAGCTGGAAAAAGAATATCCTGTTCACCTCTATTTACAGTTGTTTGCATTTCATTCTCCCCTATTTAGATGAAGCTTTAATAGTTTGCTAGTTCATGAAAGGCTACAGAGTTTTCCTCAGCCAGATCTAGTCCTAATGAAAGAGTAAAGAAGATATTTAAAGCAGCATTGCTGACGTAGTCTACCAGTGATACTACATTTGAAGTGCAAGAGTTCTCATAGGATTTAGTATGGAGAGGAAACTGGGACAACCCATATTGCAAATTCCAGTGGTTGTCCAGACAGATTTCTGTTTGTTAGCAATGATGACAAAATGCCTGTTGCTACTTTTACATCGCAAACCATTTTCCTCCTGTGGTTAATTTATTCCAGGTGAACGTTTTGGAGAAACTCTGTGTGTAGAATCTACAAATAGCTAGGTTCTTTAAGCAGAGTTTACTAAACAATATTAAAAGTAATATTCAACAGAAATAAAAATGGTATGTCTCAGCAATAATAAACATTGAAGGAAGGCAGAGGGAATACCACATCCTCCTTCCTCAGTGCCTCCTGGCACTGAAAGTCAGGAAGAAATCCTCTTGGGAAGGTAAAAATGAATTTAGCATGGATGGAAAAAAAAAGGATATAGTATGAGAGGATGCCATTTTCTCAGCCTTAGGCAATACATAACACATTTTTACCAGATGGAAAAGAGCATTGCTGCCGGTTACAAAACAACCATGGTAGAGCTGCAAGTTTGACTTTGCCAAATCTGAAGGGCCACACTCACGGAGGCAAGATGGTAGGAAAAAAATTTTCAGTGGGAGAAGAAGACCTCAGTGAGGACGACTGAAAAGGACCAGGAAATTAAATCATCACAAGATGCTGCTCTCTGAAATAACACATTTAGTGATACTGATCATCTGCATCTTTTCCAAATTTTAATTATTTCAGCAGTAAGAGCCACAGAAGAAGCACTGGAGCATCTTTTAGATGGAGTGCACTCGCAGATTTTGTGGGTGGTCTTCTACTGCATATCTCCAACATGTAAAAGATCTTGCTGGCTCACTTATACTACTGTTTTATGTTTATCCTACAAACTGAATTTATGCTGTTTTCTTGGACAGACAGTGAGCGTTTACTCTTGACGTGACGGAATTACACGAAGACTTCATGATTATAAACAAAAAGTTTCAAACGTGATTCTCTTCCTATTAATCAATTGCAGGCGCATACTCCCACTTTTACAGTGGTTTCCCTTTGACTGTATTCACTTCTTCATGGGCTTTTCTGTAATACCGACTTAATTGCTAGCTTTCTGATCTCTTCTCTAACACTATTTTTCAGAAGTACTCACCAAAATCTCAAGTATGCAGCTATGAGCATTCCCATGGTACTGGTACCTAGTATGTTTACAGTATTTTTGAAGTTGCACAAGAAAGCCACAAAGTCTAGTGCTTGATATGCTAAATTCTTAACCAATTTATATCATCACAGCCTCACATGATCAGGCAAGCAATACCACTTACGTTAACTGGCATTGCACCCACAGCCCTGGTGAAAAAGTTTATGTCTGGAGGCAGAATTGAAATCATGGATATTGGGGTAGGTATATTTAAAACTCAGGATTCCTAATAAATTCATGGACATGGCTTAACACTTTCAGCAGCAATTTTCCTTGTTTTTTAGTAAGATGTACAAAGAAGCGATACTTAAATTGAAGTGTGGCTTTCTGTGGCCATTCTCTGTACCTGGTGACTTCTGATTTTTTAATTATGCCAAGCTATAACCAGTCTTAAACTAAAGGCTGTACAGGCTGTTCATCGGTTCATTATAGAACCATAATCCTCTAAACAGGGGAACTAAAAACAACTGTGTGGCTGGTACACCCCTGAGTGCACTGGAGTGTTTGCAAATCTCTAGTTTCACAAACTAGCCCAGGATTTTGAATAAGCTTGATTTGTAAAAGTTCACTGACCTAATCACCCAGAGGGCCAAGGTTGTTCGGGGTCTAAGAAAACAGTGTGTTCTTTAGGTCATATTTCTTTGCTAATTTAGGGGAAGACATTTTTCCTGTTCATTTTACAGACCAGCAGTTTCCCAAAAGATGCTGGGTCTTTGTTTTGTCACAACCTTGGTGCAATTCCAGAGGAGTCAGTTCCTCCTACCCGAGGAGGAATATGGTGTCAATGCCAAGAATTGGGGTCTTCCAGCAGGAAATTTTCATGGGAAATGATTCAAAGATTGTCCTGAATGTATCAGAAAAATACAAGTAACATGTTACAAGTTACAAAACAACTAAACAAAGGCAATAAGGTTAATAAGGTTATCTCCATATGGCATAAGACTTCTGCCCAAGGAAGCAGTGCTCCCCTACAAGCCAGGAAATGTAGGTCTTCTGACGTTCTCCTTAAGGACCAGGCCCTAGCTAAGTCCTAGACAAACTGTCAACGTGGGGTAGGTGAAAACCTAGAAGAAAAAGAGTACAAAGTACTAATGACAGGTAACAAAGGATGAAGAAAAGGAAAGTGGTGTAAGAGCTGAGAATTTAAAAAGGACTGACAGGGCACTGGAGGGAGAGCAGAGACCAGAGAGAGAACAAAGCAGCCCAGCAGTGACTACAGCTCTCAGAGGATCTCCAGGCCAAGCTGGGTGGAGTTGGTTGGCATGCAGGCTGTTCCACATTGGTGCCTCCAGGACAGCAGGCTGTGTCCACCTGCAGCCAAGGTCTCCAGGTGGGGCCCTGAGATAATGCTGCTAATGCAGCACTGTGAGGAGCCAAGTGCCTGAAATTATAAAAGAGCGTCTGAGAAGTACATTTTAGTGTGATACCCAGGAAACGTGTTTGGAACAGGACATGAGAGTATGGAGTGTGGGACCTGCTGGGATAGCACTGAGGGACTGTGCGAGGTCCTAGGGCTAATGGAGCAAACCTGAGGCATCTTGTCCATACATCTTGTAGGGAGGAATTTTTGAAAAGAGCTGCTCCAAGAAACAAATCTGGGTTTTATCCCAGAGGAAACCAGTTGGTTCACTCCAAAAGAGAAAAGAGCTAGCATATGTATGGAGAGACAGAGGAAGCTAAGCTATTTGACAGTGTTGACTTCCTGAAAGTAGAAAACCTCTAGCAGAAAACAGCCATGTCTTTTTATATTAAGATGAATACATCATTCAAGTGCCTAGTTAGCCTTGTTTGCTGAGCATTTAAATAGAGAAGTGGACTAATAAATATCCTGCTGTGCTGGAAGATCTGCGGTTTCAGCCAAAAGCCTTCTATTTTTTGGGTTTGATTTTGATTTACTTCTTGCATGTAAAAGCCACAAAGAAGAACAACAAAATCAAGATGTCTGGGCCCAAGCTCAAGCCTCACACAGCTCAATTTTTGACAAGAAAAACAGAAAGCTCAGGCTGGCAGTGGTTCCCTTAAACATGACAACACTGATGCAGAGACAGCTCCTCTGGCTCTGAGCTACTCCAGTCCAGGGAGTATTCAGAGGCCAGAGTTGACTCCACAGAAGATTCGTTCTGCTCCAGATGTTTCCCCATCTTCATGAGACCATGGAACTGACTGCAGTCTTTCTGATCATGCATGCACAGCCCACACCCAGTGCTGCTTGACATGTGCATCCTTGGGTCAGGGGCCAATGGGTCTTTCTCGTGGCATGTTAGCTCCTGTGCATGCAGGCAGCAGAGGAAAGTAGAAATTTCTGACAGATCCATGGAGCTGTTTTGCCATGTTGCCTTCAGTTTGTCCAGCTCACCTTCTGTTACCACTTGGGACTCCAGCATTAGACAATTTGTGGGACTCTTCAGGTCATTTCTGAGAGGGGGATGAACTGTGGGTTCCAGCATCTCTTTTGGTAGGACAGCTATCTGTGAAGAAGATATTATGTTTCCTTAATCCTGGATCCAAGCATTTTTCAGCTACCACACAGAAAACTTTCGCTAGGCTTCTTCTTATGGTTACAATCCCAGTGCTCAGCCTTGTTATGCCCTTGGCTTTCAGATAACTTTGTTAGCATGTTTGTGTTTTTGGCTTGTCTACTCACATCTTCATCAATCCATAGAAGCAATAGCCTGTCCTCTATGTCTAAATTCAATCCAGAGTGAAAACCTTCCAGCCAGCTTAGATTACTGATTAGCCTTGCATATACCTTAGTTTTGGATGATGTTTCTCATCATTGGAGGTATCTAATTCCCTAAAGAGTGTACTTGTTTCTTACATTTATCCTGAATTAAGGACAGCTGTTATACCTGCTAGCTTCCAAAGGTTTTTCAACCAGAATAATGTGATACAAGCTTTCTGCCACTGGCCACTAGGACTAATATATTATTTATTTTTAATTCAGTCATTGACATAACCTTAGATTTGCTTCTTTCCTATACAACCTACTGGTTTGGAATATCCTCAGTCTTTACTTCATGGTCTGTTGCACCTCCACAGCTTTTCCTTCTACACTATAGGATCCTTACTTCTTTTCCAAAGTAACCCTTTTCTGATCTTACTGATTTTCTATTACCTTACAATCCTGTGCACATGCTTACCTCCTCTCAGCCAATATCTAGTTTATCCTGTAAAAATTAAATCCTGTTATCCAAATTCTTAAGTCACCAAACTGCTGGTAACCTTTCTGACCTCTGTCAAAAATTGTTTATTACACCACCTTGTTATGCAGTCCCCTTGGTGGATACATACCTTGGATTTATTACTTAAAAATCTGCCCCATTCTTCCTGATAGGCAGAAAAAAACTTAGTTTATTTTTTTTATAAATACTCATTTCTCAATTAAACACACAAACCTGCCCCAGCTTGTTTCTGATTCATGAAATGGCTTACTTTTTCATCAACCTTGTGTTGAGGGAAACATTTTCACAGTCAAAAGAACTCTTCAAACAAAAAAATATGAATTTTATGTTTAAATTATGGGGTCATTAGCAGCACTTAGCAATAACAGGATAAACCAAAGTGCATTAAATCATGTTAGTTTTCAAATTCAGCTGTGGATCAATGGAGGCAAAATAATGATCCCCAACAATGGCTGGTTAGTAGCTTGCAAATGGACTGGGGTATTTAAATTTCCAAGCCTGTGTCTTCTCACAAGTCATCAATACCTTTAGCAGTAATTGTCACCCATGCTGCTGACAACCTCACCAAAGTCCCTGTCCTACAAAGAAGTCCATAAGTACTTATTAATATGGGAATAATCCTATTGCTGGGAAAGCCAAAGAAACAAGATCAGAGAGACAAATACATAGAAATACAGAGTCTTTGCTTTGGGGAGGTTTTCCACTTACTTAATGGGCTCTGTACCAGATCCTTGAGGAGAAATCCTGACCCAATTAATTCAATGGGAATTTTGCCACTGACTTCAGTAGTGCAGGATTTCACCCCTCCTGTTCACATGGATCCAGTCACAGCACATGTAAGTTAGTAGCCATGGGGCATGACAACCTTTTCTTATTTATGCCAATTTTTCTCTTGATCATCTCTGGTTGACCGAAGAGATGAGTGTGGATTCTCATCAGTATAAGCAAGACCGAGACTTGCTTTGGAGGCTAGCATACATGTCCATGTCTTTGCTTCTTTGCTTAAGGGACTTCTTTCTTGGACAAACTGTTTCTCAGCCCAGACAACAAGAGTGGTTTTTTAACTTTTTCCTTTCTTTTTTTTTTTTTTTTTTTAATAAGAAGTAAAATGCAAAAGCTGTTTCCAGAATCAAAAACATGTTCTTGATTGTTAGACTAATGTAAGCCATGTTCTGAAGACCTGGACATGTTGCAAAATGTAGATTACTTCAACTCTTTCTTTTGTTTTCAGTTACTGTTTACTAACTGGTACATTTTACACCAAACGTGAATCACCTAGGAGATGTATGTTTGTGGTAGCAAACTCTGAATTGGCCTTTATCTTCCACAAAGTTTTCTATTCTACCAACAGAAAATTGTGGTAGGTTAGGGGGAATAATTCATTTAGAGACATGTGCTGACAAGTTTGAATGAATAGCTTTCTTCCTCCAGTCTCACTACATTTTGGTCTAAGAGCATACAAAAGTTAGTCACTAACAGGAATAGTTTAACATCAGTCACTTCCAAAAAACTTCCAGAGAGCTCCTGGAAGTGATTAGGAAAAGCTACATTTAAAAAAAAGTAGTCTTTAAACTGTTTACAGAGGGTACAGATTTGCTAGGGAAAAAGATTATGTCTTCAGACTCCAGGTTTTAGTAAGTGTCTAATTTCTCTGTTCTACAATAGCCTCCTGTTCCTCTACTCTGTTTAATGAGCCATCACATTGTAACAGCTAAGGGGTATAAAGCCCTTCTGATATGTTCATTTAATCTAATGCTTCAATAGGAAAGGGTATTTCATTTAATAGGAAATTTCTTCAGATCCTGTGGAATAATACATTTGGTTTTCCTCAATATTTCTATAGGTCATCCAGTGAAAGGTATATTGTAAAATTAAGATGCTATATTCTGCCTTGTGTCAGTTAGATGTAAGTCTGGAGGGCTGCTTCCTGGAAAAAAGACACAGTTGTCAAAGTTGAACAAAATAAATGCTAGGAGACTCTGTAAAGTTCATTAGAAAGCCCATGATAACCCCACGGGAGGAGTGATCTGCTGCTGGACTATACTAGCAGTAAATTACTATATCTGTCTTAAAATGTTTGACTAGTTTGAGTCTGTTAGTGTTGATCATTGTGTCTGGGGAGCAAAGCTGATCTGTACCCATGCAGTTCCTCTGACCCAAACATGAAGAAGAAAGCCTTCAGTGATGAACCTCTACTAGCCTGCAGGTTGGAAAAAGGTCAAAGTCATGGAGGACAAAACTAAAATATGCAATAGGAAAAATGTCACATGAGAAATAAGGGATTCTTCAGACTTTGGTACCAACTATGCAGAATAACTAGTGGATAAGTTCTACCCAACTACACCCTACCACTGAAGTTCAGTCCAGGTTAACTCTCACTTTGGTATGCCAGGCTTTGAGGGAGGAGAAGAATAATAGGCAATTGCCCATTTTAGGAGGGATGCTGGTGGTTACTGCCAGAAGGTATTGCTAAAGACTGTTATCGTCAGAAAAAGTAACTGCCTGGAATTGATAGTTGTAAGCATTTTGCCTGGTAATTGACAGACAAGCACAAAAGACATAGCTCTTCTGACCTCAGAAAAGGTAAGAGATAATCCCTAACTGAGCCTTGCCACTTAAGTTTAAAGTGCCTCTAGACTGTATTTACAGGGTCTCTGGTTACAAGAATAGACACTGAAAAAATAAGCATCTGGAAAGGAAGCTTTAAAAGTTATCTGCACTGCTGTTTTCATGGCTTTTGTTTTTGCTTCCAGAAAAATAAAGCAAACTCTGTCTTTATTCAGCTAGTTCTAACACAGTAGCCTGAAATAAACTGGATTATATATTCTATCATATCCAAACATAAACTCAAATTTTGTATAAAATTACTTTAAAATCTTGTGAGCCTTAATTTTCAGTTGCACCAAACTATGAAATCTCTCTGGCTGTTTGAAGAGATGTTGACCTAGTAAAAGCATCTGGCAACCTATTTGTCCTTCTTTCTTGTAACAAAACCTCTTCTCCAAGATACACTGTCTGAGAAGAAACTAATCTCCTGCTTGACTTTGTAGATAAGTTAGGGTTCATCCTGCCAAAAAGTTCAGAGGTTTGTGATGAGAATTTATCTTGGGGCCAAGTGAAGCTCTCAAGGGGATCCATTTGTTAAAATGTCGATTTTCTCCAAGGGCTGTATATGCTTTCCTGATTAAGCTGGGGCTGGTTAAAGGTCTCTCCTTTTTGTTGCATTAGTTTTCCAGAAGCTAAAAGGAGAGATGAGAACCACCCCCTACACACACACTTTGATTTTAATGAATGTTAAATCTGCCTTGTAAACAGGTAGTGAGAACAGGTAAAGACTAATCAAAGATAATGACATTTCTCTCTATTCTACCACATTCAGAAACATCTACCCAAACTTTTAAGCAGCTGGACTAGATTCAAAGCCTACAGTCTTTCCAGTGAATTCAAATGGCTGTTACAGAAGTGATGCTGCCTACTTTACTCAGAGCAACACTGTTTCCTTATCCTCATTCCCATTAAATTTATTTTATAGGTAACAAGCACTTATCATTTCATCTTTCGGAAACATAGTCGATAATTACTATCACTACCCTATCTAGTCTCAGTCTAGTTTTTCACCTCTCACCTAACCCTTTGAAAGCTTTTTCTGAGAGCCTAACTCATTGTCGTAGTTTACAAGTGCTTACTCTATATTTCCACTGAACAAGACTTTCACTGTTCTATTCCCTTTCAGAGAAATAATCACCATAATACAATAGTGTGAAAATCTGTCTTCGTACATCCGTTTGAAACGGTACATTTTCTTTCTCTTCTTTACTCTTGTGAAATACCACAACATTTTTCAATTAGAGTAGGTTCTTGTTGCAACTGCTATCAAAGCACTGTTATCATAAAACATCTGTCCTAAATGTAAGAACATCTGTTTCCCAAACCCTTTCCTGGTCCCTAGATGACTCATTTCTTTGATAGCTTTTCTTTGTAAGGGAAGTATTTTTTCTTTTTTTTT